>JAUYWG010034014.1:0-21253 GCA_034779775.1 Enteromius afrohamiltoni
TCTGTCTGTCCAACCTGATCTCACAGAATTGCGTGAAATAACCACAACTCTTAATGCATAATTCGGTGTTAATATCATGTAATCATCAAAATTCTGTGATGGGCTCACATACAAGATTACAATGTGATTCAGTGACAGGCATCAGCCGTGATCCACTCACGTATAGCCAAATTCATTTGATATAAAATGTATACTTTCATTGTAGCACCTAGCCCCAACTTTACCCTAAACCTACCCACATATGAACAATATAAAACACACACTGACAATATAAGCGCAGTCACAGAAGCTGACCATGAGCAGTAAAAAAAATCCTTACAAACAAGTTGTTGCATTTCAAGTCCTTCTGAAGCCATACGGTGTCTTTATGCAAAGAAGAAAGTAAAATACAAGGTTTTAATCGCTGAAATTATCCCGCTTCGTTAACGTGTTGATATCTTATTCAAAAGACACTCTCGTCCTGTAGAATGATGCAATGATCATCAGTCACACAAGAGCCAATAACATTTCACAACAGCATGACGCGGTTGGTCACGAGAAATGCGTGAGCCAATAGGAATTAACAACCAAGGCTGACGAAGGATTCTCCAGGCGGCATTTTTTTAATTTGCGCAAGGCAGCAGCTGCAGCACAGATGAGTCACGGGGGACGGAGAGATGGTGATCAATCCTTTTCCCTCGGAAGAATTAGAATATTAATGCTTTTTAATAAATAATGCTGGTAGCTGCCAGTTTATCTTAACGGATGGTAGGTTTAGGGGCAGGTGTCAGTTTACACAAAATATTAAGAAGCACAACTGTTTTCCACATTGATAAGTAAGAAATGTTTCTTGAGCACCAAATCATGATTTCTGAATGATCATGTCAGGTACTGGCTGCTGAAAATACAAGAATAAATGACACTATTAAAATAGAAAACAGTTATTTTAAATGGCAAAAAATATTTCACAATGTACTAAATATATAATCATAAGTTAAAATCCTGAACACGTAAATTTCAAAAACCACCTTACCAAACCCAAACCTTTGAATGGGAGTGTATTTGTCTGTGATTGACTGTATTGTTAGACATGTATTGCCTGAGGTCATGTAATGTTATTTGTAACGCAAGTGGTTTTGACTTGCCCTTGAAGTGCTACATGTGTCACAGCCTCTCTGTTCTTACAGAAGGATGGGTCATACGCATGACCACAGACAATGCCAAAGCAGCCAAAGTGTCTCGTTCCACCTTCCTCCTCTGCTTCCTTCTCCTCCCTTCAGCTTAAAGCCTCCACCTGGCTGCCAGAGCATCAGCAAGTGAATTACTCTCAATATACTTACTGTTAGCGAACACATTGTTGTGAGCTGTTAGGCCATTGGCCCTTCTTGTGAAGTCTTTGTGCTCTTAAGAACTTGAAAGGCCTGTTATGATATATAGACAGTTTTGGGTCAAACAACTTAATGGAGAAGAAGTACTTGAGAGGTGGATGGATGTTTATTTGGTTGACAGACAATGAAACTGACGCAGATAGGCGGTGAAGAGAAACTATTTTTAGGAGGGCCTTTACAACCCTCATACATGGCAGACTAAGTTTATTGGAGCAAAAAGTTGTCATTCTTCTGGGCAATGATAGGGCTCCATTTAGCCCCAGCTCATAGCCAGGAATACATGTGTATTAAGTGACCACACCTGTCTCACTTCGCCTGTTCTGCTTTAAAGTGATAGGTTTATTTGAATATACTGGGTGCAGAGTGTGTATTGTAAAGTAAGGATCAATGGCATGACGTCAAATTTATTCAAATGGACATTACACATGCAATTTATATGTACGATGACCTGAATATACCTCTTCTATTATAAACGTGCCTTTAATTTCTAAATTAATAATAAGAAAATAACTGTATATATGTCAAATTAATTGTGATTAATAACTACCAAAATAAACGTTTTTGTTTACATAATATATTTATGTGTGCTGTGGATATTTATTATGTATCTATTAATACACACACATGCATGTATACATTTTAGAAAAATAGATCATGCTTATATGTTAAATATATTTATTTCTAACATAAATTATATGAATATAAATATGGGCAAGTAAATACTTGTTAATACTTTGAAAATATATATTGCATGTGTGTGTCACATATTTTTTTGTTCTGTATGCAATTAATCACAATTAATTGTTTGACGGCCCTTATATATACACCTTGTTTAATGAAACTATATATATATATGTGTGTTTATATATGTTTCATTAAATAAAGTTTTTGTCCACAATATCAAAGTTATGAGTGCAGCTAACTTTCAGAAAATGATTTAATAAAAATAGATAGTCTGACTTTTTATGATTAGTCACAGTTAATTTATATAAAATTTGTATAAAATGTCATGTGGTTCCACTTTCCAAAAATGTAGGATATTTATAAATGAATAATTCATTATATTTCTAAAAATACTTAAATACCTATAAAAATAGGTATTTTTGAAAATAACAATCAATATGTACATTCATTCAAGGTGTAAGGAAAGTTATGTTAATGTTACACCAGATTTTTAAAGAAAAATTAAAAAATATATTTATTTATTTAAAAATTGTTATTTTTATTTTCAGTGCACTGTGCACTTTTTTTTTTCGCCATCCTCACCTGTGTGAACGAGCGTATCATTTTTAACAGTTCAAAATAAAATGAAGAACAAACAAATAAATAAACAAGTGATAGACCAATGTTTATTGTTAGAGATAAAAGACAACTAAATGGATGTTTGGGTGGATGCGGATTGTCCTTTGTCATTCATGTCTCCTTTTGTTATCCTACACTTACTTGCCATACAACATGGAAATGCATAACTCTCTTTGCATAAAATGTCAGTTTGTGGATTGTACTAAAGAAAGACAATAGCATTGGCAGTTGATCTAGAGTAAAAGCCAATCGCGGCCCCACAAAGGCCAGTCTGACATATCTGCAGTAAAAGGAAGGGCCAACACCACTTTAAGCGGGGTCCCCTTTCAGTAGAAACGCATGCCTGGAAGGGCTGCAGTGGAGTCCTCCTCTCAACCTTTGGAAGCGTTCACAGAAGTTGAAAGAGAGGTTTCCACTCCCAGAAGTGACCACTTGGCTTTGTGGATGGCAAAACCACCCAATCTGTAAACTGGGCCTTGGCAATTTAAATAACAGCAGCAGAGTGTCTTGGCAGTGCTGTCCTTGTACAAGTATCAGGCGCAGCACTCCAGGCGGGTCCACATAGTCTAGTGACACAAGTCTGTGAGCATATTTTTAGCTTCACCAGGGAAAGGCCCCTTTCTATAGTTATGTAGGGAGATATTCTAGTTTTACGTGTTTTGCGCAACCACAGCTGTCGGTTTCATTGAACCTCCGTGTGCTTTTGTAGGAAGAATTAGAAACACTCAAACCAGTTTGATTTACGTATTTATTAACTTCCATTTAAGTTAGGGTATCATCATGTGCACAGCACATACATCACAATATTTAACAAGACCTGTATAAAACTACAGACAATATTTGGTAAAACAGGATTCAGAGCGCACTACTATAGGACTCAGAGCTCTGCCTTGGATGCAAACACGACTGTATGGGAACTGACAGAAAATGTTTTTATTTTAATACACCACATATATCCCTGTTCAAAAACACATCAAGAAAACATTGTTGTATTGAAAGACAAGGATGTTCTGTTTTCACTCATCTCAGGCTACTAGGTCATGCCTGTTGATATTGTATTTTTTGGTTAAACAAATCAAGGCCAATGCTTTGTGTCAGTTCTACATTGTAATAAGGGTCAGAGGGACAATTTGCCTTCAGTGGCCATTCGGTCTATTGTAAACAACATCCACACTGATGCAAATCATGTCCATTTGGAAAGAGGTTTGGCACAGCTGCGTAAAAGAGAAACACGGACAACCCTCCCTCCTCCAGCATTAGCTCAGGTAGCTCATCTAATTGACGTGCACATCCAGGCAGGGCATGGTAAGAAACAATTGGCAAATTTGGACACGTAACAACTGAAATACCACGGCTTTGAGATTACGCAGGTCAATCGGTAGGTTTAGCTTCAAAACTGTCCCTTAATGCTTTCTTTAATGCTTCTTGAAGCCCATCTATTTATTAGTTTAGTTTACCCTCGGGTACATTTATAGTTTCTTTCAATTAAGTGTACCTGCAGGCCATTTCAATGAAAAGAAGGAATGCTTTTTAAAGATAATCTCTCGAATATGTGTTTTTAAAAGTTCAATATGGAAAGCTTGTTTATTCCTGCATGAATGCATCACATCTTAATATTTATTTTGCTAACATCATACCATGTTAAAAGCAGCTTCTCAGTTTTGCACCATATTGCATTTACAAAATATATAAAGAAAAATATAGGGTTACTGGTTGAGCATATAGTATAGTCTAACAGCTGTCTGCAAATATTTCCAACATGATTATCCTTTCTAAAAGTAAATCACAGGGTAAAGATAGCTCAAACGTGACAAGGCGCAACTAGGACGCAATGGCCGCCAGAACTTCACATAGTAGCAGTAGCCTCAGAAGAGAAACTTAGAACTAAACATTCTATGTCAGCTGATTTTCAAAGTAGGAAACTGTCAGTTGGAAACT
The DNA here is from genome assembly GCA_034779775.1 of Enteromius afrohamiltoni. Classification (NCBI taxonomy): domain Eukaryota; kingdom Metazoa; phylum Chordata; class Actinopteri; order Cypriniformes; family Cyprinidae; genus Enteromius; species Enteromius afrohamiltoni. The sequence goes on from JAUYWG010034014.1 coordinate 4,608, forward strand.
GCATGAGGTAGAAAAAGACAAACAAACAAAAGAAAGTGGGCAATACGCCTCCTCGTAACTCACTGTGGAAGTTGCTTTTACCTTAACTCTTCGTTCACTTACACACAACACTGTCATTTCTTCTCAACACTGTTTCTGTGTTACCACCATAGAAATAGAAAATACTGATCTTTAACATGACTGATTTCCCGCCAGATGCCCAGCCAAGACTGACTTGAACTTGGCTTTGTACAGTGTGTCTCTTTAAAGGGGCTCAAGGTACAGTATCTGCATGGCAATGCCTTTAAATTCGTCAATTCATGCCTGTATGTTAAAGAAGCTACTTCTCTTTACCCAGAGCCTTAGAGATGTGACAAAGATTGACTGCGGATAAGTTCAAAGTTCAACCCCCCGGCAGAGCTAAAAACAGATTTGAAGGGGTAGAACTTCAGTAAGCTAGAGTAAGCCGATACTGCTTCAGTTAGATCCGAGCTCCGCACAAAGGAGCTCAGACATTGGACAATTGCTCCAGTGCTAATACTATGGGGGTTGATATACCTTAACGATAAGATGCTTGACCTAAGACTTTCATATTCTTTCCAAGGAAGGACAAATGGACCTTAGTCAGCGCAGACACCATATTTAATTTTACACAGGGCTGCAACGGAGCAAACCTGATTATGCCAAGTGCAAGATGCCCCTGGGGCGACATCTTTGTTGACCCTGGGACAACATTGTGATTAACCAATCAGATTTGAAGAAATTGTTTACAGTGTTTGTGAAGTTTAGGCTAATAATCAGCGTTTGGTGCTGGTACATTGGGTAAGGGTAGGTTTACGTGTAGAGATATGGTCAAGACTATTTTGCATCAAGATGTTGTCCCAGGGTGAACAAAGCATGTTGACCTAGGGGCACATAGTACTTGGCGAAATCAGCGACGGATAGTGTTTCACTCAGTGTCGATCGTTCCGCGGACGCAAAAATGCAATGAGTCTTTCCAAAAACCTTTCCAGTGACTGTACACCATTTATTCTGAAGAACAGAAACCTTATTTTCACTGGCGAGAAAATAAATATGGCGTCTACGCGGACTACCTCTCCAAAACCGTTGCTTTAGAACAACACAAACAGTGCAAAACAAAAAATGTACATTGTAGGAATTTCACTTGTATATGAACACGTGGTAGCAGCAATGAGGATAAATTAACAAATAACAAATAAATTAATTGTTGTCTTCCACCTCGGAAAGAGGACGTTGAGATGAATATAAAATCAACAGATATAAATAGTCTAATATTTACATACATGACACGATACACTTAACCTCACATGTTACTTCTGTAGAAAGTGCATCGTCGTTCCTCCACCTTGCGCCCCTCCAAATGAGCTCAAATTCTAGGCAAGAAATGTGTCACCGTCATGGATGTCGAAACTCGATTTCCTTTTTTTGTTTTGCCAGTCTTGCTTAGTCCGATGTACATCCCGGGATGTGCCAGCGATTCGTACGCATTGTAATTATTTGCAAGGAGCTTTTCTTTGAACTTGCATTCATCTGTGAACTGCGTCTACAATAAATAAAAAAGGACATATGAATCATTAATTTCATTGACATTTCATCATAATATAATCGGCATTTTGATTAAATATTATAGCGACGTTCTTTTTTGCAAAGAGAAATTTTATGGATCAAACAGAACAAAGTCTTCATGATTGGTTTTAAAGGGACAACCAAAGTTAATAGATCCTTGGCTTGGCCTGGCTGGTTTAAAAATGACATCTGTCATCAAATTACGCGAATTCTGGGTCATTCTGGGTGGGTGTTTTGGGGGTCTTGGTCAGTCTATGCTTGGAGAAATCGGAGAGGGTGGCAGTATGATGTTTGGGTGGTCCTCTTTGGCCAGTTCATCTTTACTCTGACTGGGAAGGACAGTAGGTACATGTGTTGGCTGGCAATGCTAAGAATGGAATGCGTAGTCCGAATGATCTACTGCGCTACCGTTCCTGGGTTTGTCCGTCCCACAATGAAAACACCACTAGTCACTAGAAGCACGCCACAAACGAGTTCAACAATGTAACGCTGTCGGAGACTGACGGGGAGGGGGAGGTCGGTGGTGAGGGGATACATCTCAAGTACAGGGTGATATGTCATCGAGCTCTGATAAGAACATTCACGGGCGGAAACCCGTTGTAAATCATTTCATACTCACGGATCCGAAAAGCTTTCCTTTGCTGTTCATGGCCACGAATAGCCCGCTCCGGACGCCAAACAGTGTCACAACTCCCCTCTCTACCGGAGATATCTCAAGAAGACCTTAAACACACAACAAAGAAAATAAATGACCTTGTTTGGCTTATATCTTTAGCCCTGTCTGGCAACTCCCAACCATGACTGCCTTTCTAAAAATTGTACGTGTTTACGTTTAAGTTGCCAGAGCATCCTTTTCGAAGGAAATGACACTTTCCGCCTCTTCAAATTTCCCAAACGTAATGTCACATCTATTCTTTCTCTGTAAAACCACTAAGATTTATATTTAAATTATTTCCGCTTTATTGTAAGCCACGTATTTCCCCAATAAGTTATCATTAGTGTTTTATTTCGTTGATGCTTTGATTGACACGTGTCAGAAAAAAGAGCATTGTTATTATCAGATCCTTGACCACTTTAGAAGGGTCTAAGGAAAACTTGGTAACAAACTTTGTAACAATGTTTCTCATTTAATGATAAAATAACTAGTGTTTGTTTATGCTGTGATTAAGCTGATGTTGACAAACATAACCAATACTTCTTGAGTTTGTTTATAGGAACATATGCAGTGCGTCAACACAGAGATTTAGAACGCCTGTTGTTCATTTCATCTTCATTGAATTGACAAGAGGTTGAAATTCTTAAAATAATGATCTCAGAAAAGTTGTTTAGCCTTAAATAAAACAAAACAAAACAAAACAAAAAATCCCAAACAATTGAATCTGTAGCTCTTTAGAAGCAAACAGCAATTCAAGAATTCGGCTATACAGCCAAAATGGTTATTCATGAGAAGAAAGTCAAAGAATCACTACAGATCCTTTATTTATTTATTTTTAAGAGTGAAGGGTTATCTACCGTAAAGGATGAGTTTATCTGGCTCCTAACTTTAGGCTTTGGATTTTGGCCCGGTTCCTGTCCTGCTCTGGTTACAGAGACCTGTTGCGTGCGTAACGCAGGGTGCCAGATGCTGGTGCGCTACCACACCTGACTTGATTCGGGAAATGTAAATGGAAGCGCTACAACAGGCTTTGCTGATGTTATCAAACATGGTATGGTGTTGAATTCATGTAACTGTTTTATTACGCTTATTTTTACTGAATAACAGCCACTGCGCGTTAGTCATGTTCATGCAGTGTTCATTTACTTGTCTTAATTCTGTAAGCTAGTTCTTTTTAGTAATTCAATATTATTTGGGTGACAGTGTCAAATCCAACAGCCGATTCAGCATGCATAAGTACAAATAACAGATGAAACTTACTGTAACGGTTTTCGTTGTGCACGCCGGTAATTCTACCGTCCGGTAATACTTGAAGATGAAACCCGATGCCAACATTGCAGTAGAGACGTCGCAGTCTTTTAATGCCCGTGAGATAATCACTGTCCCGGCTGATATCTCTTTTTTCCCCGGGGATTCTGGCAAGAGAACGCGAATAGAGGGTCTCCCAGCGTCGCTCCACGGGTCCGTTCTGCCCACCGGGCAGCGGAGCGCAGCGCACTGAACTTGTCATAAGTCCTAAGACCAGTATTGGTAATAGAGCAGAATGGACACTCATCCTTCTGAGCGGTACGTGAGCGTCTGAAAGAGCTGAAGACACCAAACTACCGTTTTTCTCTGTATTTGTGTCGGCGGCCAAAAAGACGCACAAAACGGTTTACTCACGGACAGAGCTACGGACAACCCTAGTGAGCGGCATGAAGTCGCGCTCAGTGGGTTTGCTCTCAAGAGACTACACAATCAAGACTGGTGTTCAAGCTGTTGTGTTTTCACACAAAAGTTAGAAAATGTTGACCCGTCAATTCTAGCCTCGCTCAGCCATGCTACTTTTCCCTTGCCGACGATATTTATATCTGCAGCGAAATTACATCACACACTACCTAGTGCATGACGGAGCAGCCTTCTGCGCCACTCTGAGCGCACTGATTCCTTATAATGTGCGCACGTCCATGCCTTGGGCAGTGAGACTACAGCGCGTGTGTGTGCGCGCGCGTGCTAGTGAGAGAGACGAACGTCATAACCGATCGCTTACAATAAAACCGTATTCGTTAACTTTGACAGTGCATTGCCGATGTCTATAGGAATAATGTCTGTATCAGTTTCAAATCCGAATGACTTTAAATGCAAGGAATTCTTAGAAGCTTGTTATTGGTCATCTCGCGCATTATTGCTCTGACGCACCTGTGATATATAGGTATTTTTAACTACCTTCAATAATATAAGACTGTGTAATAAAGCGACAACTGATGGTAGCCTACTACTTTTTTGCAGAATGTATCATGCGATAATAATCCGTTGCTATGGTTACACGCGTTCAGCAACTAGATTTCTTTTCGCAAAGGTCTATTTGGCGGCAGGTGGAAAGTGTCATTGCTTTTTGTAGTTAGTGAAAAGTAGGCTGCTTTATAATTAAATTAAGTTTAGGCTGTGCGCTTTGCAAAACCCCTCAACAATTCGCTTAATATATAGTTGAGTCTTTGTGTAGGCTTCCTTTATAATCGGACAGAAATAAAATCATTTATGTATGGGAGGATGTATCGGAAATCATAGCGTAATCAGGCAGGAGACCGAACAATAACAGGAAAAGTCGAATTCGAACGAATTGCAAACACAAATTCGAGAAAAAGCGGCCCTGTTCCACCAAAGAACAATACTAAATAAAATAAGGAAATGGGATGCGTAATGACATAAATTCCTAGGAAAATAACATACACACGTCGATGTGCAAACATAATTTCTTAAGTCTGGAAAGGAGCACATCCCTCTGACAGCGTAAAGACCGCTAGATAATTCAGCATGACAATTCTGCAGCTGACCTCTTACGAGTGTCTAGTTGTGAATGTTGTGCGTCAGAGCATTGTGGGGGAGAACGTGTAAACCGCTGGAAACATCACACTGTGAGTCAAGCTCTCTCCGCGGCCCCGGGTAATGCGCGCTCCCTGCTGCTTGTGTAGAGGATGCGACGTAAAACGGAAAGACCATGGGGGATGGTCAAAACACTTATCAACATAAAAGTAAGACACCTACTTGAAACCTCAAAAGATTGTAATTTGCGATACTATTGATAGAGGCTTTCGCAAGGATAGTACGTGAAAATAATTCCACCCAGAATGAACACCTCTTTAACGCACCGACTGCTCAGGCTGAATGAATACTCGAGGGTGTATTTACTATATTGGAGTAAATTACGCAGAGGGTTTAATTACACGTCCGTTTATAGGAGAATGACTCTTTTATGTTTTGTTGATAATAAACAAACAAGTTCTTCTTCATGGACATGGACTGGTGTACATAAGTGTTTGGGTACTTTCACCACACTTGGTGAATTTGTTCGCGGTAAAGGACAAAATAGCAAAACAAAAATGAGTTTCCGTTTCAAATAATTAAAAAATGCAATGTTTAAAACTAAGACGTAGTGTTGGGACTTGCGGTAACTTCATGTGTTCTCAAAAAAATTGGTTCGAAGTAAAATCATTTATTTGAAAATATTTTGTTATTTAGCTTTATAATAATATCTAAACGCATTTTAGGGGCTCTCTGCGTATCGATAATTTTCACTTAATTTATTTTCATAATATTTATTTTTAATTAATTTATGTTTTTTACACGTTACACTTCTTCAGTACATTATTTTTGCATAACATTAACAATATTAGGAACAAACTATAATAAAGAAAATATATAATAATAAAAAGGTAAAATTTGGTGTCCACCCAAATGAATTGTATTTTGAGGAAGTAGTAAAATGTCCAAAACTTAATTAATCAAACAAGGCAGTCATGTTGATTTAAAAGTATACGGCCGATATCTGGGACCGATTTGCTTAAACAAATCATCATTGCACACAAACAAAATGTTCCCTCACTATAACTCTTGCTTACCCCGCCTTTGTTTCGCATGACAACGTTTCCTCCAGACAGAGCACTCTCATCTCTTAACTTCAAAAAGGAGAGTTGAATACCTTCTAGACACAGTGCCTGTTACCCAAATTGCTTAACCTGTATCTAGGCGATCCCACCCATCCGAGGTCTGACGGTTCACTAAATGTTGCTTGCTGATGGGGGTCTTCTGCACACAGGAATGGGTCGTTTGTCAAGCGGTTCATTTGATCTAAGCATGTGTGGCTGGTTTTTTTATATATGTTGGCGGCACAGACGCTGATCAAACAGACTTGTTTTTTTGACCCATTTGGATACCCAAATCGAAAAGGCGTGTGATGCTTTATAGCCACTGCTAAATTATCATGACAAAAACTCAAACGGTCTTTTCCAGAGGTTATATTTAGACCCACACACCATCCTTTCATAATTCAGTCTGTCGCTGACCGATAATGAACGTCTTATATATGCTAAATGGAAGTCATTGTTACATTTTAAACCGAGTGTTTGCTGTTGATATAGAAATAGCAGCAAACCATTGCTACAAGATTTAACTAGTCTAGTTTCTTAAAGCCGCACCAACTTTCTGAATACAAGCAGCGGAATGAAGTGAATTTAATAATAACAGGGCGCTCAGCCGCTCTCCATGGTGCTGCAGTCGCGCTCAACCGCCTCTGATCCGCCTCTCAAATGTGTGTAGAAATGTGTGTAGTTTACTAGTTTGTTTAGGCACATTTTTTAAAACGTTTTGGGTTAAAACAAAGCTATCCCTTTTAGATAGCTTTGTTAATTGATAGTGGCGTAAATATGTAATGACAGGTCGTGAGAAACTGACTTGAGTGAGTTGAATTAGTTGCAGTGCTCTAAGATTTGATAAATCAGGCACAATTCTGTGTGTTGTGAGTTCTCATAGTAATACACTGATATTATTATAGTGTGCTGAGTTTGCTGAGCAACTGTATAGAGGGCATGTAACTCCTCTAATATCTTTGTCAATGTAATACAGTTTACCGCTCTTTAATTGCAGCACACCTCAAAGAACTTCTTGATAGGCCTATCAAACACAGAAGAGACAACTCGCCCTTCAAATTAGACATTTATTGCACTAACAAACCTTTGATGAAGTTCTGTGATTTCAAAGAAACTGGACAGAAGTCAGTGCTTCCCTCTGTAGGACGCATTTGGAAATACAGTGTAGAGAAGAATTTGCTAACTTACCCTGCTGAGATGTTGGAGTGCATTAAGCTTCCCGGCATCGTGTTAGTGTGACTAATTCAAATAGGATTTATTTTGCCCAGACAATTAGGCCTATAGGCTACAGTAAACTTTACAAGTGGCTTTATTGAGTGAAGACAGGAAAGTTTGCTTTGTGTTAGTGGACTTTATTTTCAAACGTGTGCTTATTAGCTCAATCATTACTTTGCGCAGAGCGTTCTTCGTCTCATTACGGTGTTTGTAGGAATACTTCAGAAGTAAAATATGAAGGCTAAAATATGAAGCATTTCACAGCTTGACACTCAGTCGATTATGTGTTATTTTATCTGGTAAGCTATCAGCATTAATAAACGTATCACTTAAAAAACAGTCAAGCTGGAAGCAATATGGTGTGATGTTAGTGCAGAGGTCAGCAACTCTACAGGGTCCACAAAGATGGCCAGTAGGAGGCCTGTCTGTACGAACAAAGACCCCTCAGGCTCCGCTGGGTCAATGCTTGAGGAATTCCTGACGATACCAATTAGATGGGCACGAGGAGCAGCCCTTTGGGGCCCTCGGGCCGGAGAAGAATGAGACTGAATCACAGTGATTTTAATTGGAGCTGTTTTCACTATAGTGCACGGCTTAAAGTAATTTCTGAGAAAGCACTCGTTGGGTAATTTAATTATCAATAGAAAACAGTCATTTTGGAAATAAAATGTATTTATTTATGTATTTATTCATTCTTTCTTTTTGTAGAACTTGTACACGTTAGGTGCAATCTCAACATGACCCGACAGCCCGATCTTATGGCCTTATGTTTTTTTTTGGCAGCAGGGTTAATGAGCGCTTATATGCCCTCGACATGGCGGCAGACGCGTCATTGTTGAAGGCAGGTCATCAGAAGTCGCTCTATCGGGACGCTGAACCTTAACCCCTGGGTCTCTGTTTACTTGTTATATGCCACTGAACTAATAGGGGCGTCGTGTGCCTGAATAGGTATTTAGAGCTACGACCAAAGAGCATGAAAAACTTTGCACACAGGTTCAGCGATTTTTTTATTTTTATTTATTTATTTGTTTGTTTTTTTTTTGTTGTTGTTGGACAGAGTAAGTCATTTCAGCGGTTTCAAATATGCTTGTAACTCCTTTTTTATCTTAAGGTGTTCTGATCCTCAGACTTATATTTAGCCTAGGAAAACAACTGTCATATTTTATTATTTTTTTCCAGTGATCAGAAAGGCCGGTCTAATGAAAATGCGTATAAACAGTTAGCCAATTAAAATCGAAAACTCCTGGTATGGATATGCAAAAATGTACTTTGATGCATATACCAGACACAAAGTTTGGTGTGCATCACACACTAAGTTTTCGCGTGCATATGGTACTAAATGTTTTGGCGTGCATATGATACGCAGTTTTCGCGTGCATATGTTACGCATCTACCCAAACCACACTTTGAGTAGCATATACACACACCAAAGTCCATTTTGCGTTTCTATCCCAGGCGTTTTCGTTTTTGTTTTTCATTTGGCATACTATTTATTCCCACTTTAATGAGATCGGGTAGCATCAGATCAGTGTTAGAAAATGTGCAATAGTGCAATTTAATATAAAGAGTAGGCTATAATGGATGTTTTGACTTTTTCTTCATAAAAAGTTCTTCAGACTTTTTATGATATCAGGCTGTTTTTGTATGTATACCTTAATTTTAAAAAAATACATCGTAAATCTGAATCACGTTACCCATAATTGTGAGGGCAAGCCACTTATTTGTATTTTTTTTTCATTGGCCAGAGGGAAGAACGCAATCCTCGGTTTCTGATTAATATGGTGATTATAGAATATAATATTTGACGTAGTGGAAAGCTTTGATCTCGCCTCCCATGTATTTATGTACATATGAATGGGTTTGTGAAAAATAAGCTATCAGGATGACAAGACAAAGGTTCATTCAAACAGTGCCATTTATCTAGAGTCCGGCATTCCTGTTAAGTAATATTAGAGTATGGTATTCATAACAAACTATACAACGCGTTACACTTTCTAAGACATATTTTTTGCATCGGGGATTGCCTTGTTTCTCAGATCCCAGGCTCTCGTCGTTTAGAAAAAGGAAGAAGAATGTCTCAAGCGACAAGGCTTCCCAGGTTCCCCCAGAGATATGCCATTGTGACCGGCAGGAAGCTTCGAAGTATAGAATAACACGTCTTTTTTCTCCTATAGATTTCAAAAGCACAGATCTCTGTTCTTGCAAGTAGCCGCTCTTCACGCGAAACAGATACAGCAAGTTTGTTTTAAAATAATAAAAAATAATCGTAATTTCTATGAGTATTGTGTTTTGCTTTTCTCCCATTCTCCCATTTTTTCATTATTATTTTCTTTTCTTCTAGATGATGTCACTTGAGGCAGTTAAGGAGAATGGGGGGATGGTCCCAAGAGGGAGTCCCTTTTTGCTGGACCGCTGAGAGGCTTCAAAACCTATGCGATCACTATCACAGTTGCGGTGAATATATCTGCAGACATTGCCATTAATTTAGTTGTCAAAGTTTTAATTAAGCTCCACCTATTATCTATTATGTAGGCTATTCTAAAAACGGAGAATGCATGCAAGGTGGGAACCAAGTAAAATATCATTAATCATTCAACTCTAGTCTTTTATGCCACTGTATCATATGCTTAGCAAAAAAACAAAATATATACATATATGTATATATATATTTTTTTCATATAATTTATTGGTGACATTCCTCCAGACGTTTAGCTTTCAGTGTCAAACAATGCCGTTTTAATGCATTACTCAGCTTACAGTGTTCAATACATATGACATTTATTAAAACTATACTTCAGAGCTGATGTCATTACATATATTTAGACTCAATTTTGTATTAAAAATAGGAAACTGAATAGTCTACTCTTATGGGATTGTTCAATTGTTCAAAGATAACAGTGTTATTCTAACAATGCGACTATTAATCTCTTCTGAAGAAAATCTTTGATATTTGGAAGTGTAGAAACTATGTCATCAATAACTTAGAAACATATAAACAAAATAAATATGTATTACATTAGTATTATACAAAGTACTCCTGATTGCAGTTTTAAGAACAGTAGCCTATCACATGTAAGTTTAAAAGCATCTGTTTTATGTGTATGGATCTTTGTTTTCTACTTTATACTTCAATAAGGAAAAAGTGCTTGTCTGTACACCACCTATAAAAGCCGTAGTCCGATACATAACACATCATTGGCATTGTCAAGCACTTGTACAACATCCTAATTTATGATTACAAACTTTTACTCTATGTTATCTTGCTCACTTAAAAAAGTAAATGACTGTACAGTTATGTACAATAATTACACGTCTTTCCCTAGTGAAAAAAGTACACCTTCCATACTTAAAGTGCTCTATTTTAGCATCATTTTGTACTTAATATAATAAAAATGATACTTTAGTTCTTCTTAAGATAATCTTAAGAACATCTAAGTGCACTTAACTGTGAGACACTATGAACATGAACTAAAATGTACTAAAAATACAGAGCACATTTAGTCACTTAGATGTTGTTAAGATTATCTTAAGAATCTTAAAGAATCATTTTTATCGTATTAAGTACAAAATTAGAGCACTCTATATATCTCATGGAAGTGTACTTTTTTTCACCTGGGTTAGCAGAAAAGACTTTTAAAAAGTGTGAACATGAAAAAAACAACGCAAAAGACAAAACTTTCAGTAGTGTTAAATTTGGTCACATGAACCTATCTGGACTGTCTTTGTGTTTCGGATGCGAAAACAAAGCAAAAGGATGTTTCTCTTCATCCTCTGCCCTTCTTGCCACATAATTCCCCAAAGTTTTTTTTTTTTTAAATCATCCTTTCTTGAGAAAATTGTTCCATGCGACTCCTTTGGTCTACTGGACTCTCAGTGGCTTTCTTCTCCATCTGTGTCAAGAGAGTGTTAAATGTCAGCCCTTCTGCTGTGGCCCTTGGAGCCCCTGTGTCGTCGTCTTCTGCGTTCTGCCCGACCCACAGGGGCTCTGTGAGAGCCGGCCTGGTGCCGCTGGCTCTCTCTGAGCTTGCGCACCATCTCATGGTCCTTGTTGCCCAGAACACGGGGCAGGAAGAGGGAAGCTTTGTCCGTGCTCCGTGTCTTAAAGCCCCTCCTGGGCCGGCCCTTCCCGTTGATGGACACGTACCACTGCCTCTTAGAACTAGCACGCCGCTTGCCGCCCCCTGCGCCGGACCCTGTTGGTGGAGGCTGAGTTGTAGCATGGTGCCGTGATGCATAAGTGTTGTAGCCTAGCTCGTGAATGCGCTCCAGAAACTCACACTCTCGGTTGAAGACTTCCTGAAAGGGTTAAAAAAAATATTACTTTACTGGACTACTAGATATTTTTTTTAGCAAGATGTTGTTTCCAATTTGTTGAAAGGTCAACTGATCCAATATCTGCACAACTGAATTCCCAGCATCTCAAACACTCACATTCTCCTAGCAAAAGTATGTGGTTGTCGCTCTCCACTGACCAGAAATTTCAGTGACAAGGTCCCCAGTGAGGGAAACAAAACTCATTAATCAATCTCTCAGTAATCTAGCAGCATGTGGGCATACTCGTTCCGCATGAAAAACACCACCATGTGGCGATAGCCTCAAATAGCCCTTCTTGTTATCTGATCCCACAGCTAGCGAATATCAGCTACTTGATTTTCCGACGTGACATAACACTTACTGAAGCATACAGACGTCCTTTTTCATTCATAGCCAGGTATCTTCCCGAAAACAGGCCTTTTATCGCCACAACACCGACATCCACGGCTGTGATCTCGAGTATACCTAGAAAAAGAGCGGGCCAGTTAGTACGCGTGCTGTAAACGGGGAAAGTCATTTACAATAGCTGTTAAAATAGCATCAAAATGCGTGGGATTCAATACAAGGTCAGTCGAAGTGGTTTCACAAGCCTGTCATGATTTAGAAAGCTTAAGTTTATTATATAGTTGTATTAATAATTAATGATTGTAGACGTAACTGTTAGAATATGCATTAGCATAAATAGTTACGTCAATTTACTGTAATATCAATTAATAGCTATAAAATAATTTTCTATAAATAAATTAATTGATTTATGTCTTTAACTTAATTAAACCACTTGCTTTAAACTTACAATCTCACCCACGTGTAATAAGTCATTTCGCAATGTAATGTGTGTTGTTCCGTAGGATTCATTGTAGATATTGTGTTATATGCTGTTTATTTTATTTCCACGTAAGTTTGTCGTTGATTAAGTCACAGTCTACACAGCATACGCTGTCAGGTTAGATATACAGACACTAAACGCCTCTTAAAGAGGATGTTTATTCATCCTTTTTTTGCACTGATTAATGGCTCTCCTCATTCTTCTGTTTCGAATAATCATCCTTTTACGTTGGATAAACACATCCGTTGTCTAAGTCATTATGTTAAACTGTCTGTTGAATCCTGTTTTCATATGGTAATTGTCCATGGGCACTCGGATTTGACTAATTGGAAAAACTAAGACAGATAAACGAATATTGCAATTTAAAGAACGCCGATTTAAGATTGTAATGCAGGCTAAGTAAATTGACAGGGAATTGTAATTTCGATGTAAGCTGTACAATAAAAGCAGGATCATTTGAAATGTGCTGTTTTCTAAATCGTCGCCTTATTTTCAAGAACACGTTTTTTAGCATTTGGTTACAAGTTGTGCAGTTCGCAAAAGTTCTTTCATCGTTGCCTTAATCTTCATTTTACTGTGGCAAGAACTCCGATTTAAATGTTTTATATTCATCATCTTAACATAAGCCGGACAGGGTGAATTATTGTTCGATGTTAATTATTTAATGCGCAAGCCGCCTCCCGAATTCTGTCAGCGCACAATTTCCACAATTGCGCAAGTCTCATACCGCGCATAAAATGACATTTGCGGATATAAAAGGCGAGAGCGGTTTACTCACTGAAAGGGTTGTTTTCATCAAGAGATCCGTCTATTTTCCCGTTCGGGTGAATTTGTAAATGATACTTTGTGGCGCAGTAAAGTTTCCTGCGTCTTGGCGCTCCTCCGAGGTGCTCGTAAACCCCACCGCGTCCACCAGCATCTCGCCGCTGCCTTGGGTCACACGCCTGGCCCCTGGCACAAGGCGCCCTTGGGCTCCTGGTCAGCCTCGGAGCCAGAGATTCCTGTAAACTCGGATCCAAGGAGCTCAGTAACAACAAGAGCAGAATTATAACCATTGTGGCATGGCGGGATGTCGGCAAAATCTCGCTGGAATAGAAAGAGCTGGCACACGGGGTCCCATCAAAGAAGTATCATTTGTCAGTGATCCAGTCAGTCAACTGAACATTAAAATCAAAACGCGCTGTATCCTTCCGTCCCCTCTTTAAAATATCGCGGTCATCTGTTAGAGCCGGCTTGGTGGCAACAGCATGGGTTCGCTTAGTTGGTGCTCATGGGTTCCACTCTGCTCTCCAAGAAGACTGTATCTGACCGAGGAGGAGAAAAGAGCCAGTCGGTTTCACAGGGAGCCTATCGTGAGATTTCGCTGATCGACAGTGTGCACAGAAATAAAAGAGCCCTCCTGCAACAATAGCCCGAACCCCGACCAATTGATACAAAGGAAAAGGGGAGGCAAGGTATCAGTCTTGTGTGAACCAAGAGGTTGCAGCGTGGATAAAATTACACAGCACTACACACGGTGGCTTACAGCGGAAAACCGCATCACAAAGAGAGAGACATCCAAGGGCAGAGTTTGCTTCTTTTGAAAGATACGAAAATTATATTTAAGCATGAACACTGGCCTGGGAGAGCCGCTATTGATTCTCTTTTCATGCCTGTTGGCACTTTCCGACAGTGATGTTAACATTCATAGACATACGCACGTGGCTCTCAATGATCCACATTTATGTAGCTATGGAATGTTTCTGACTCATAATATAAAACAGTGACTGACTGACAAGACAAAACAGTCTGGACAATCGGCTAGAAAAAAAAGTCACTTGCAACGGGAAAAGTGAGACATGGGTTATGCACTTATTAGAAAAAGAAATAGTTTTTACGCGGTCCGTTTACTTATTAGGCGCGCAGTAATTAACAGCGATTTTGTTACATTTATGAATATGTGAAGCAAATCATAATTCAAGCACCCCCTTACATTTAACGCTCTATTACACCGATGCGCGAAGCCTTATCATTCCGCAATAGCTACATTTCAGTCATTGATTCCAAATATGTTATAGGCTACGAAGCACAGGTTTTGAGAGCAGTTGATGCTCGGAATAAAACGATCAAGACCTGTTTTCCCATTCATCGTATTCCGTAACGCGCAGCTACATTTCCCTGTGCTTTGAGAAGAAGAAGGAAAAAAAAGTCCCCGAAGTTTCTATCTTGACTTTGGAGAAAGAAGAAAATAAGCTACATATTTCACTCCCTCTCGAACACATTTCACCAGCATTTCTTTTTATCTTAACCTAGCAGGCCGTACTAAAACTGCATCTTCTCTCAGGAACCAGACTGCAAGTGCGACTGCAGCCACATACACTCGAGCTCCTGGTGTGTGCAGCTAGTGGGTGGAAGAGTAACACGCAAATGACTTCTGCCTAAATTGCTTCCATCTTGGTCGCATTATGGTTACCATTCTCGTAATTAGCACCATCATCTACAAATCTCCCTGCCCTTTGGCGTAACACCAGCGCATGCTATAGAAAACCTCGTGGGAAGGCACCCTTCATTCATCTTCTCTCTCTATACATGACTTGGCGTCCAGGACTTTTTGTCACACTGTTTTAAAACGGGTAGCTGCCCCTAATAAACTTATTAGCCGCTGCAGACCCGGTGTGCGTCAGACTAGACGGAGAGTACAAGAGCCTGCTGATGTACATCACGAGCCGCTCTGGTGACCATCTCCGAGAGAGACGCTCTTGATGTGGTTTGATCCTGACAGAGGGTTGCATTTCTGATGTGGTCGGCTGTTTCTTTCTGGAAGTATTTTAATTACGGCCCACAGCCGCCCACAAAGCCCAGCAGTAATAATCAGTATGAGAGAGAGAGAGAGAGAGAGAGAGAGAAAGAGAGAGAGAGAGGGGGAGTGCACTCAGGATGTTGCCGATTATTTTGAAGCCAAACGGTTAAATCGTATCATGTTAAAGTCGTTTTCTTCATCACGCCCTCATTTATCACTTTAACTTCTTCGCGACCCTTTGCTTTTTTAATTAAACAAAGGGAAATTGGGAACTGTTGGAAAATTGCATGTTGCGCTAGCCAATTAGAAACAAGCTATCATGATTTTGTGTGTAAATAATGAGATGTTAAACAATGGAACTAGTATCATCTGAAAGGGTAGTTTGAAATATTATATGGTATGTACACAAGCTTATCATCTAAATGTTCATAAAATCGAATACCTTTTTTTAAAATGCAATGATGCAATGATTTAAATTTAAAATGCAATGATGGTAATGGTATTTCTATTACTACAGTGAATTCATGCATAACATTTTAAAATGCCTGTGTTTTCTATTAGTGTTTCAGCCCACCCTGGAAGAGCAGCCGGCACTCCTTGTACTCCACATTAATTTATGGTATAAGTTAAATTTATGTCATGAGTTTGTAGCATGCAGACACATTACTTAAAAGTTTTAGATACAGCACACAAATGACACAAGTCACAGCTAATGAAATGCATTAGACTCCAGTCTCCTGTATCGTTATATAATGAAATACAGGTATATACACCTTCTTGTTATGCACATCCTTTCTTCTTCAGATTTTTACAGAGTAATATGTTATAATATATAACCTGTTTTATCTTCAGTATACAATATGCAATATACTAACCGATGTCATTTATGATTGCCAGACAGTTGTTTAAACATTAACGGATAAAATACAGTTAAAATGGTCAAGCCAGAATCGTTTAATAACATTAAATTGAATCTTAATATTTTTTTATTTAATAGAATTTAATAGTTTATAAAAAGCAAATAGTCATTGTAACAATGACGTATAATTTTTTTATATGTCAATCTTGTCGTTATATATAATCCGGTTGGTTCTGTGATGTGAAACAATCATTTGAATTAAATAAGTTTAATTTGTATTGATTCCACATATGAATAAAGATTTTTAGAGCGTATAAAGTTTCTAAGCAAAACAAAAAGGGCTTTGGAGCTTAACAAAAAACAATCTTTTTTTTTAATACTGTACTGTGCTTTGTAGGTGCACTGTAGCACTGTAGGTGCTTTAAAGATCACATAACATCAAGAACTGTTAGTTTAATCTCTCTCTCTCTCTCTCTCTCTCTCTCTCTCTCTCTCTCTCTCTCTCTATATATATATATATATATATA
>JAUYWG010034015.1:0-21205 GCA_034779775.1 Enteromius afrohamiltoni
GTTTATATATAATATATATATATATATATATATATATATATATATATATATATATATGTGTGTGTGTGTGTATGTATACTGCATGTGCGTTTCATAAATATACAAAGTACAAAACATATTTATGTACACACAAACTTATTTTGGATGCGATTAATCTTGAAAAATCATTGCCTTTCATTCATTCATTCTGCATGTTAAGGTAAAGCAACAAGGCATAGCAAGGCGAATTTCATTTTTAAGCATATGACTCAATTTTGATGATGTAGGCACAAAACAAAACAAAAAAATTGTTGTTTATGTCTGTAAATTGTAATAAAGAAGGACATTTTTTTTATGATTTAACCAAAGTGCATATGCTTCTGTGACAAGACGAGATAAATTACATGTTTTCAAAATAAATAACTTGAGAAAAGTTATTAAGTTAAGATATTTTTTTAAAAAATAAAAATTATTTTTGACAATAATTATGATGCGTATCAAAGGTCTACGCAAAATATTTGTATCACTTTCTGGTTGATGGATACACCAGCTGACGTTTTTAGTGTTGTCAAGTAAAATGTTTGCCATAAATACATTTCATGTTTGGAATCGACGTGAATGCAAAAATAGCCTTTCCAGAGAACTTGACATAGGTGCTTGTCGAATTGTATTTAATTATGTATTTTTAACCATTTTCTAGTTGTCACTGTCTCAGACGTGGCTGTTAGTCATTGCCCCACTCATTTCCCTGTCATGTCTCTGCTCTCACTCCCACAATTAACCAAATCACTAAATGATGGACTTTAGTGTCTGACATGCATTTAAGAGTAATTAATTGATTAATTGTGTTTAGACGGCTTGATTAAATTATAGCACCCAGAAGATAGTGTGTGACTCTGCAGGTGTTACTTCACTTGATGATGGTCCTCATTAACTAATTAACAAAGACTGTGTGTGGAAACTAAGGCCTATATGTTCACGCCGAAAGCAAATGTGGGCCAAATCCTGTCTATTTGCTTTTATTTTTATTTTACTTTCATTTAATTAATTCATTTATTTTTGTCCTAAATGTGAATTCTGATGTGAATATATCTATCGTTCTATGTATTGTTCTATCTCTCTGCTGTTCTATCTGTCTATATATCGGTCTAAATATTGTTAGTTATCTATCGCTCTTTCATTCTAACTATCGTTATATTTATCTATTGAATCTGTTGTTCTATAGTTCTATCTATTTCTATATGTATCGTTTTATCGTTCTGTCTATCTGTTCTATCTATTGTTTTAATGTTTCTTCTTTCTTTCTAACATTTGTCATTCTATCATTTTAACTATTATTCTATCAACCATTATATTGCTTTATCCTTCTATCTATCGTTCTATCTATCTTTGGACAGTTTGATTCATAAAATTAACTATGAGTACTACTCCCAATGTTGCTTAATTCTTTGTCAGAATCTTTACTAACATCATAAACAGTCATCGTGTTGTCCAGCCCAACTGGAAATGCAACTGTTAAAAAAAAAACTTCCCTCGCTGTCCTTCTCCACGGCAGTCAGGAAATAACGCGCTCCACGGCAGTTAGAGGGCCTTGACTAAATTTCTTGAGTAAATTAGGGGCTAAACGATGACCTCTGGTCTCTGGCAGCATTTGAACGAGGACGACATAGATTTTCAAATTACCTTTTAAGTTGATATGTAAGATGAATTGCCATAATGATTTCTAGTAGCGATTGAATTAGAAGCACATCCCGGACTCGCTCCAAAAGAGGAGGAAGGGAAAAAGCATGCGTGCGAGAGAGAGATCAGTCGAGCGCTGAAACAAAAACACGAGCTTGTTTTTATTTATAAATGTAATTAATGTGTGTCCACACTATTTGCACGCTTGTCATATGGAGTCCTCTGTTCGAGGCACATGAAAGCAAGAGGCTCTCATAATTGTGTTTACATCCGCAGATAAAAATCCCTGGGCTGTAATGATCAGTAATTATAAATATTTTCCCGGGTTTTACAGACCGCAGCCGCATCCATTGTGAGGCAGTGAAAGCAGGTTGCATGGCTTAATTATGACATTGCACAAGACTAAATGTAGCAGTCTGTGCGCGGCAGGCTAAACACTTCCACTGGCATAATCACACTCTGAGCTGACTTTAAAGAGCTCATTACTGTTAGCTTTCTAAAGAGCGCTTTATTAAACACAGTTACCTAATAAGCATCTTTGGTGGTGCAAATTGCCCAAAATGGTAATGAGTCTGATTAGGCCACGTTTCAATTATGACAGCTTCCTCGTAGGGCAACCGCATCCATCCACCTGAGTGAGAACCGGCGAAAACAGGCCTTTTATGCTACCAAATTCTGTCTAAAAACGATTGCATGTCGATGCTAGGAAAGTCCTGGAGTTTATTTTAGTGACTTTGCTGCAGTTTGTTTATTCATTATTGGTTTGATTTTAAACCTTTTGTAAAAATGTAGGTTGTTTTAGTGACATCTGATTGGCAGGTATTTAATTCAGGACAAATTAACAGTATATTTAATTTGACACTCATCTCCATTGATATGGTGCAAGATGCTGAAACAACAGCAATAGATAATGCAATCTATTAAGAATTTAATAACGATATTTGTAATGAACAAATGTTTAATTATTTTCATTTTAATTTTCAGCATCTTTGTAATTTCCAGTTAATATATGCAAAATCTTTAAAACATGATTCAATTGCTTCTAAAATGTAACACCTTTTAAAATGATCACTATCATTGTGTGTGTAAAAAAAAAAAAGTGCAAAGCTTTTAAGGTTTTAGGCACTTGTGTAAAAATGTTGTAAAATGAGGATGCTGTTAAATAATGTCATTATTTAGATTTTCTTTATCAATTACCTTCTATTAACTAAATTAAAACAACATTTGGTGTGAGCATCCTGTGTGTTAAAAGCAGCATTTACCCTTGGTGCACGTGAGTATAGTTCTTCAGGTAGCTTTGGAGGTAGGTTTCTTGAAGCATCTTGAAGACGTTGTTCTCCACAGTTCTTCTAGATTTAATCTGTCTCAGTTTGTTCTGTTTCTCCTTGACGTTTCAGGCAGACTGGATGATGATCAGATCTGTGTGGAGCAAACAAAAATCTTATTGGATTAGTACAATTAATGGCTAAATGAATATTTGGAGACATGAAACTAAAATTTCCAACTGACACAGCACAGCAAAATATTCTCAAATGGTTTTGTTTGCTTTTTTATTAGTTTTTTTTAGATATTTTCAACAGAAAAAAAACACACAAAATCAACTTCATTGCTAAAAGATGTGATACAACAGCAGAAGCTGTCAGTCTGATGGTATGAATTAACAATTTATATACAGCTCAGATGGAACTGAGGGACTTGTCTGATTCATCTACAAATATTCGAGCAGTCAGAATGACCAAACTGCACATCTCTAGTCAGTACACACACACACACACTGGGACACACACCTCTCTGCCACCTCATAGCTTCCTTTCAGCAGCACAGTAATGAATTGAGAATGGTGCGAGCGGCTGTCCAATTTACGCACTGGGAAATTGGACAGACAGAGCGCAAGCTCACCGCTGTTTGCTTAAAATCGGCCGAGGCTAGCCAGATTAATAGATCCGAAAAAGGTCAGCTTCTCTGTCTCATTGGCCATGATCACAGTGTCTGAAATTACACACTGCAGTGTATCGCCTCTCGCTCTCGCTCCCCCCGCCGTCCAAACTCAGTGTGTTGATCAGTGGCAGAACTAACAGAGCCATTAGACAAACACAGATGATCAGTAATTACTGTCAGGTTTCAGCTTGTAATAGGTGAGGAAGTATGGGGTATCTTTAATCATTCAGATCAACTAATGGTTGGTTGTTCGAAAGAGAAAGCTGACTAGTATCTTTTGGAAATTTAGCTAGTTTTTGTCTTTGTGTGGTTGTGTTACTGGAGTAGTTGTTAATGACTGGTTTCGGGAGCCAGGAAGTCTGCGTTTTTTAGCATAAAATATGTAAGCAGTTTTTCTTGCAAATCAAACATGGACAAAAGAAAGAAAAAAATACTTGAGTAGAATAAAAGTCTATTGCTGGTTTTGAATCTTTGTTTCTGAATTACCAGTGATTGATTGCACTGCACATATTGTTATCAACACAGACCTCATTCCTCTTTGCTTTAAGTGATTTATTGTCTTTTGGGTCATATTTTCTTGTTTTGATCATTTTGAGGGTCTGTGTTTAACGTTATTTTTATATTTTACATTTTCATTTTGGGTATTATTATAATATTCCATTTATTTTATTGTTGTTTATAACATATATATATAATTTTTTTTTTTAGTATCAAGTTAAACTAAAATTTAATGTTTATTAATTTAACATTTGTTTCAAGTAACCAAAACTAAAAACTCAAGGCAGATGTGGTCTGTTAACATCAACAAATGATCACTTCTCATAACTCTGCATTTTGCATTTTAATATGCACTCAATGCACCACATCTCATGTAATGAAGTCCTGCGTGCGATCAATCAGTCTTGCCGGCTTTTGTTTGGCATCTCACCCAAATGAGTTACAATGGTCAGCGTAATCTAAGAATTGCCAGCCGTAAAGTAGACCTGCAGACAGTGGTGAATTAAACAAAAGGGGATTTTGTGAGAAGTCAATCAGTGGAAATTGAGCTTTGAGGCCTCAGGCTTGCTCCAAACATCACTTTAATACGAATACAAGTGATTATATGACTATTCAGATTACAGAGAAGAATTACTGCTTCTTAGGGCTGACATTTTGCTCTGTTCCTAAACCTAGTAAGCTGCCTTCTAAGACAGCATCCTAACTAACTGGAATCTCACAAGTCAAAGATTTTAATACATTTGAAGATTTGAATTTTCTGAATACAATAATAGAAATTGTGCACTCTGAATTCACATGAACAAACAATGAACAATGTTATTATTGTTTCCCACAACTTGCCTAAACTAAATAAATAGAAACTAAAATATAATACAAAATACAAAAACCTGAATAAATTAAAGTCAATTCTAAAAAGAACAAACACTAGCACAAATGACAAAACCACTGTAAACAAATAATAAAACTGAAACTAAAATTTTACATTAAAAATATTTAGTAGTACTGGCATGTACAGGCAAACTTTAAAAATGTATTTGTATTAACTGTTAAAAATAACATTGTTTAATAAATGCAATAGAAGTATTGTGTACATTTTTTTTTTAGTTGGTAATCTAAGGTGTTAACAAATGAGACGTTAATTTAAACGTGTTTGTATAGTATGATCACAGGAAGCACACTGTTGAGCAGAGCGTGTTCCCTAAGAAGTTAGCGAGCTCACCGATGACAGATTAGAGAGGCCCGAGTGACACTTTTATACCTCTAGTAGCGATAAGGATGTGCTTTTTGTGTTATTTATGTTTGTGTCAGTGTTAACTGGAACTTGAGCTCAGCGTGGACTGGAATGAAGCTGATGATTTAGAGGAGTAGAAACTCAAGAGCCTACACATGATTCATCTTCTGCTTCTCTCTCTCTCTCTCTGCGTCTCGTTTTCCTCCTCCATCATTCAATTATAATCCTCAAATCTTTCTCAAATGGTGCCGTCGCAAAAAGCTCCCAAATTCATGTTTAAACAAGCTTTTGGGACGACACTGTGTGTGAAGGGTCAAGGTAAGCATATTGAATAAAAATAGAAAAGAAGCAATTTACAAATACTGGTACATACATGAGGTGAGTTCTCCAATTCAAAGTGTCCAGAGCGACTTGCTATTCCCCCGTAAAATAAATCCTTGATGTCTCATTTCCAACTGCTTTAATCTTGTGGAGAAAGGTTTTATTTTTGTAATGGCTCGGTAATAGTGACGGGAAGTGAATTTGTTCTTTTGTTTGAGTGTAGTGCGTTTCATAAAACCCATCAAACCACGAGACGAGAGCATTGTTTGAAATCTCTCTGTGCGCGCAGTGGAGGATTTCAACCTCTTGAAATGTCTTACTTTGTTGTAGAGCAAGTTAACACCCACATTCCTCACAAAGAGCTGCCGGGGAGAGGAGCCATATGTGTGTGTATAGATATATATAGATATATATATATATATTTATATATATTCCAAAGTGGAACATGAAAGAAGAGTAATAAATGCATTAACAAGTGGATGTACAGAGGCAGGGAGATAGTCGAACCTCTGAATTCCCAAGGTAATATTCACCGACACTACAGCGGCATGCTTTTTTTACAATAAAAGAAAATATGAAAAGCTTGTTCTCGGATGATGGTTATCGGTTATCGAACAGGTTATCGAAAGATAACAGTCTGTTTACAAGCAGGTATTTGTATTAAAAATACTAAAATGTTTATCATTTATTGTTTGCAGGAATATTTTATACACGCTCAGTCCAAATTCTTGTCACTGAATGTTTAATATTTTAGTTAGCCTAATATTTGGTCTATACAGTAGTAAAAACACACACACACAAAAAGTTGATTGTAAATTTGTATAAATAATTACAAAGAAAGTGACCAGGGTTAATATACTGTAGTTAACTAAAACTGAAACTAAAAGCAAAACCATTAATAATAATAATAATAATAATAATAATAACAGAGAAATAAACATTTTTGTTACATTTAAATAAAAGATAATAAAGAGTAACAAAGATTAACATTTCACATTTTTATTTAGTTTATGTACTAATATAACTAAAATATATGTAAAACTCATGCTACCAATGCAACGTTTAAGTAGAAATAATAAAGTAGTATTTTCTTGTGTACTGAAGTGTTCTTCGATAATCCACTTTATTTACCACTTCAAATACTTTTTACAGTGGCCTTTTTGTTTGTGGTATGCTGCTTTCTGTTGCTTTGAAAAACAGTGTGTAAAATCTAATTTGTCTGCAGTAAAAAAAGTTTATGTTGAGAAAAGAAAAAAAAAAATATTTAGATGTCACTTGCATCAGCATAATTGAACTAAATAATTTCATTTTTCACATTTGCATGCAGAAATTTTGCACTTACAACCGCTTTTGGAAAATGAATAAGGGAAAGTCTGGACTCTGATTATGAATTGTTTTTATTGCTAGCAAGTTTTACATAGGTGTTGCATTGCTTATCGGTTGATAATCATGCTAGAACTGACATCTGTCTATATGTCTGAGGTTCTGGTTTTATCCCTGGGCTTTATTAATGGGCTTGCTGGCATGTCTGCCATGTTCTTGCCAGCTTTCTTTGTCTTCAGCCTTTCTTAGTCATTAACTCGTGGGCCTGACAGCCTTGCCAGCCAAAGCAGCGATCCCTTTGACTAAAACCTTGTAAATTAACACAATTAGCTCAGCATCATCCTGCTAATTAGCTCTGTGTGTGTGTGTGGTATCTGGCCAGGCTGCTGGGGGATTCAGGCGAGGGAAAACCACATGCCCATCATCTATTGTGGAGAAAGTGCTTTGATATACACACAATACACTGATGGGGTATCAAAGGGGATTTATTTATAGAGATATAGTGAGCAGACATCCCAGCCTCTGCAAATATAACTAGAGCTAGGTGATATATTAAATATTTAGGTTATATTTGTGATGATTTTGCTGGGGATGCAAAATTAAGTAATATTGCAATGGAGCGACATCTGCGCACTTTTAATTTGCTCATTAAGTGACTGAAAGACTATGTAATTAGAGTAGTTGCACAATCCTTTATGTAAGCTTGATTTATTTTCATGAACCTGTTCAAAGCGTCCATTACTGTATCATGAATTAAAATTATTTGTTTCATTGTTTAAAAATGTTCACAGGTGCTTTTTTTCATTAGATTAAAATGTATTATTAAAAATATGTACAAGTAAATATTGCATTTAATTTTAACAATATTTTGTTACATTGGTGAAAAATCAGATTTGTTTTAATTTGATATATATGTATTATTATTATTATTATATAGCTATTTTAGGTTAATTGTTCTATTGTTTATTCTAACTGCTAACATTTTTTTTTTTTTTTCATGAAGCACATTCTATAAGAAGTGGTCATCTGTTTAGATCATGTTTTGATGGATTTGTTTTAAATGGCCAACTGGCACTGAGTACTGGCAATTTGACAGCCTTTAGAGATCAAAGTATTTGGAGACATGGCTAAAAGCTTGTAAACAGTGTCGTTTTCTGTTACAACTTCTTTCTTCTTTGTGCCGTGAAAAGTGTTTGTGAGTGCTTAGGCCCAGTAAGCTCAGATAAGCGGGAGGTGTGTGCACAATAACATGCCTGCTGGACACTGCAGCCGAACGCTGTTGTCATCTGAAGTCTATCTACAGACGGCGAGAATGTGTGCGTGACCACCCCCATCATCCCGTCGGCTCTTGAGTAAATGTCTCTTTGATAATCCCATGCTGTGTCTAAGATGACAGCGTATGTAACTGCTTGTGTTTGCAGATGGAGTTTGGGATTAAACTTGATGGTGGCTTTTGAGCCCCGGAGCCAATAAAAGACAGAGGCTGCGGTGAGAAAAGACAGTGAGAAAGAGAGAGGCAGAACCCAGAGCGTCAGAGTGAAAGGAGGAGAGAGAAAGGGGAGCATTAGAGCGAACGAGAGGGAGGCAGGCATGTTTTTTTCCCCTTTCCAGTTCCCTGTGCTCCGGGAAGCGGGCGGGCGGCAGACAGAAAGCTGTTGTAATTCATGCCGTGCTGTGAGTTTGTGTGATGAAAGCAGTAGAGCGCTGCCTGGGAGATTGCTTTGCTGCACTCCTCCAAGCAGATTTGAAACTGTCTGGGACTGCTTTAGATGAGAGTTGGATTATAGAGTGACCTGCGATGTCTGTGTCACTCGGCTGTGTGCAGGGTGCATTATACTGTGCTAACCAGGTGTTGGAGGCCCAAATCTGCACTGTTCCTGCGATACCAACTGTCAGCAGTGTCTGCGATATGAAGCCAGACACTCTCTGAGAGCTGGATGGGGGAAAATGGAAATAATATTTTACTCTTGTTGTTGGAGTTTGTGTGAATTTTGTTCCTTTTCTTTTCAATAGCATTTGCTTATTGGATTCATCATTGATTTCAACGTGTCAAAAAAGCCCAGTGGTTGACCAATGTTTTTTAATGGCCAGCACTGATTTCTGTATAACACCTTTTTTTGCTATATTTACAGTTCTCTAAAAAATGTTTGGAAACAGAATATATGCATGAAAATGTTAACAAACATTGTGTAATTAACATTTGCCAGCCATAACTATATATATATATATATATTTATATAGTAATCAACATTTTAAATGTATCAAAAAAGTTAATCAAAGTTGTCCTAAGACAAGAATGGGTATTGTCTTGGTTTTAGGACAAATTTAATGAAAGATTTTGATCCACTTCAAATGTTGACTACTCTCTCTCTCTCTCTCTCTCTCTCTCTCTCTCTCTCTCTCTATCTATATATATATATATATATATATATATATTTGGCTCAAATTAAACAAATAATTGCACTACCTATCAACACATGACCACTTTCGTTAAAGTTACAAACTGAATTTCAGATGAATCAGCAAGGCAGATTCTCACACCTTCTTGTTTTTATTTGTTTAGGCTTAAAGATGCAGTGGACCCCAGAGCATGCACAGTGGGCCGAGCAACATTTCGACATCTCATCCACCACACGTTCCCCCGCCCATAAAGCAGAGGCATACCGCGGACATCTGCAGCGTACCTACCAGTATGCCTGGGCCAATGATGATATATCAGCACTGACGGCCTCCAACCTTCTAAAAAAGTATGCAGAGAAGTATTCCGGTATCCTGGAGGGTCCCAGCGAGAGGGCACTCCTGTGCTCGTACTCCGAGAGCGCCCCAGGACTCTTGAATGGACGCAAGTCAGAGAGCGAAGCATGGCAGGAGGGAATCTACCCAATGAGCTGTGCTGCAGATGTGGTTTCTGCAAGTAAGACTGGCATGCCGCCCGCCCTGCCTCCTTCAGATGTGACAGCAAGTGTTGGCAGCTCCACGGGGGTGGCAAGTAGCTTAAGCGAGCCCAGCTACTCCAGCAGTAACTGCGGGAATCATGCGTCTACTGCACTGCACTCGGGCATCCCCTCTCAGGAATTTGCTAGCAGTTACAATGGCTCATACTTGCATTCCACTTACAGCGGCGGGCAAAGCACACCAGCTCTCCCGTCCCCACATCCCTCACCTTTGCACAGCGCTGGGCTCCTTCAGCCTCCACCTCCGCCACCTCCAACCCTAGTGCCCAGCTACAATGCAAGTTCCCCAAATCTCTCCAGTTACAATTACCCTCCAGCAGGTTATCCCCCACAGACGGCTGTTGCCCCAGGCTACAGCCCAGGAGGGGCACCCCCTCCCTCTGCTTACTTGCCCTCAGGCATTGCTGCCCCCACTCCCCTGCCCCCTTCCACCCTTCCCGGTTACTCTTACCAGTCCCACAACCATGCGCCAATTGCACCAACACCTTTGAATGGCAGCTCAGCCAACACACTGAAAAGAAAAGCGTTTTACATGACGGGCCAGGGAGATATGGACTCCAGTTATGGAAATTTCAACTACAGCCAGCAGCGTTCTGCTCAAAGCCCCATGTACAGAATGCCAGACAACAGTCTTGTTGACTCAACCAGAGGGAATGGATTTGATAGAAACGCTGACACATCATCTTTGGCGTTTAAGCCCACAAAGCAGTCAATGCCACCGGACCAGCAGCGGAAATTCAGCAGCCAGTCCGGCAGAGCACTAACCCCTCCTTCTTACGGATCCTCCAAAGTTTCTTTGGGATCCCTGCGGCCAGGCGAGTCATTTGGAAAGTTTGGTTCCCCTGTTTTGAGTGACCACGGTGATGACAACAGACAGCATCATTCCCATTCCATTCCATCATCCAGCCACCTTGCTGAGGAGCAGTTAAAAAACAGCGATGCTAGTTTGGTAGAGATGGTCACCACTGAGATTCTGCAGCAGACACCCCCTGTGGACTGGAGTGACATTGCTGGACTGGAGATGGCAAAGGCCACCATCAAAGATGAGGTACTGTGGCCTATTCTGAGGCCAGACATGTTCAGCGGCATGGCCACATTACCTCGCAGCATCCTTCTCTTTGGACCTCAGGGCACGGGCCGGACTCTGCTCGGCCGGTGTATGGCCAGTCAGCTTGGCGCAGCTTTCCTCCTACTCAGTGGCTCTGCACTGGTCACAAAATGGCTTGGAGAGGGAGAGAAGATTGTCCAGGCCTCGTTCCTTGTTGCTCGCTGCCGGCAGCCTTCTGTGGTTTTCATTAGTGATGTAGATTTGCTGTTGTCTGCCCAGTTAAGTGAAGAAAGTCCTGTGAACCGAATCAAGAGTGAACTCCTCCTTCAGCTTGATGGAGTTCTAAGTTCTCCAGAGGAACATGTTCTAGTAGTATGTTCCACCAGCAAACCCGAAGAGATTGAGTCTCTACGAAGGTACTTTGTAAAGCGGTTGCTCGTTCCCTTACCGGAGGCCACCGCACGACACCAGATAATCAGCCAGCTGCTCTCACAGCACAACTACTGCCTCAGTGACAAAGAGGTTGCGCTGCTTGTTCAGCGGACAGACGGCTTCTCTGGGTTGGATGTGGTCCGACTTTGCCAGGAGGCCATGGTTGGTCCTCTCCATGGCATGTCTGGCGCAGACCTTTCCGGAATGATGCCAGGTCAGATGAGACCGGTGTCATACCAAGACTTTGAGAATGTGTTTTGCAAAATCCAGCCCAGCATATCACAGAAAGAACTCGATACATACACTGAATGGAATAAGATGTTTGGTTGTAGTCAGTAAAGAGCGAAGTCTTAATGAAATCTGTGGTGACCTTCTCTACTCTAAGAGGGGTTACAATTCAGAATTCTTTGGGTGACACATGCAGTTAAACAGTGTGGTTATTACAAATGTAGATGACCCCTAAAGAAGCACCTGAAGGACGGTCAGATACAGTTGAATGATGCATGGCTGTACTTAAGTCAAGGTCTGGCCCTTTGCACATAATCCAGACAGAGAAATACTGTTTTCTGGGCTCAGTACTGCAGACACAGAGCTCCACTTACCGAGGAACTCTGTAAGTGAGGACAAACTTTTGGTCTTTGTGTGTAAATATCATTCTGCTGTTTTTGAGATTTTGTTGCTATGAAGTGCCTGAAGTGGTGCTTTATTGATTTGTATTTGGATTTGTTTGCCTCACCATCTACATTGGTGGCATGTGCTAATATAGAGAGCTTTAACATGAAACTAAATCAGAAATGTTCTGCTTTTCGTTCCTTTCCTTGTTTTTCAACACTTCTCTCAAATTAACAACAGTATTCCTCAATCAAGTCTGACCTGTAGACCCCAGGAAGGGCAGGAGAAGGTCCGTGTTGTACTTTGAATCTGGATCCTAAGTTATGAAATTCGTTTGTGTTTGATTTTCTTCAAAAACTCAGGAAAGTGATTGTGATTTGTACAGTACCTCAAAAAAGATTATGCGATAGCACTACATACTGCTGACTACATTGGGTTTGGTTTCTAATTTGCTTATTCTAAAATTCTAGGTTTACCTCAACCAATTTTAAAAAATGAAAAGGATATGACTATGAATGTAACCAGAACGTTTCTGGGTTGTTTGGAAGAAAAATTTAGGGAGTTTCTTTTTCTTCCCATTATATTCTTACTGTTCTTTCTAAATTACCTTTAAAATTCATTGTTGACATTGCTTTAAGTTTTGAAAGCAGAATTGTCTGCCAGTAACGACTACAGCACCTGTTCCTCCCTGCATAGCACAGTTCAGACTCTACAACATACGCTCAGAAATGGGCACTAGTTGTTGTGTAGATAAGGTTCGTCCAAAACCACATCCACACCAGAGTATGCAGTAGACGTCAACATTTGCGTGTTTGTCTCCTTTCTGCAGAATAGAGTTAGAGTGAACCAAAACTTTACAAAGAGGCTACCAGATTCTTGAAGTGGAAATATTTTCACATTCTTCGTAACCGTTGCGTATGTTTCGTTTTTCTTTCGGACTCTGTCTTGCTGCTGTGTGGTGTTGTAAAGATACAAAATCTGAAAGATCATGTGTACCCTGCGTTCTGTTCTACCTCAGTTTAGCACTATTTTCTCTGCAACTAGAACAGAAAGATGAGAGCTTGGTGTCTTCAACCTCTTTAGGTTTGCTCTGCTATGAAGCCTCCATAAAGAACAAGCTGCCTTTTTTCCCCCCAAAAAAAAGAAAAGAAAAGAAACAACAATATCTCACACTACCTGTGCAATTCTTCTGCTACGAGTGCCCAGATGACTCTAAACACCCCTTTGTGTAAACACACACACATACTATTAATGGGGGTCTCTATGGGGCTGCTTACTGGGGCCATGTTGCCTAAAGCCAGAAACCTACTCTATGCAAGTATGCAAGTGCTTATAGCAATGCAAGTTAAGCGATTGCTAGTGTTGTTGCTTTCCAAAATACGTCACACTGAGGTATCATTACTACATACTTTTTCCTCATTTATGCTGCATTCCAATTTGCACGCTATTTATGTTAAGTATGAAAAGTTTGGGATTATTACGTATCTAATCTCATCTTTATGCAAACATACTGGCCCATCAATGAGCTACTTAATGTGGTAGAACACTAATTTAAATGCAATCTGGAGGATGTTTACTGTGGTGACGTTATTGACAGGGTAGTTAAAACAGTGAAGGGATACACATAATTAAGCAACAGAGCAGTCTGTTTATGAGGAAATTGTATGTATCAAAGAGTTGTACTTTTAGGGTTTAGTATAAGGCGGCTTATTGGGATGCAGCATCAGTACAGTTAATATAATGGTGACAAAACGGTTTATCTATAGAATCTTGCTGAGCAAGTTAGTTAAACTCTTTAGATTTTTGTTTGTACACCCAGTTTCCTGGTGCAGACATTTGAAGAAAACACTTCCACAACTTTGAGAGTGGAGGTATCTTACTTCGTGCATCAGGCTCTTGCAATGCTGTAACTAAGCTTTTGGATTTGTGTACTTGTATACTGTATGTTTCTAGCCTGGGGTAGCACAGGATGTTGGTAACTGTAAGAGGAAACTTGTGTTTGAATGTATTTTTGTTTGTTTATTGATGTTTACTTTCTCTGATTGTTTGTGTCAGCTTTTTTTGTCTAGCACCAGAGAGTTGAAGCGATGTGTTCCCTCAATCAGTCTTTCTCTTTTTTTCCTGCCTTTATATCAAGTGTGTCAAATGTTGGAAAGGATGCACTGTTTTCAACTTTTTTTCTTTTTTGACCACTGCAGTGTAATTTGACACCATTTTAAGGTGCTTATTTAGCAGTTGGAGGCACCAAACCTCCAATACATGTGTGTGTATATATATATATGACATATCCTTGAAAAAATATCTGCTTTTTTGACAGACATCCAGTCTTTTCAGTAGCTGTGAGACACCACTTTCTTCACAATGTTCGTAAAGTGATATGTACACCCAAAGGACTACAATTTCTAGCCTTGTTTTGTCGAAGTAGAAACTTTTTTTTTTCTTAAGTGGTATTTTCATTCTGCCTTTTTTTGTTTTGTGTTGTTTTGAAGAAAGGTTACTATTGTGCAATTTGTCAAGTGCACTTTTAATGTTTTGTGTTAAAGCTTATCACACTTAATTGTCCTCCCTCAAAACCAAAGCAACAAAACTATTTAAGATCAAAAACTGATCCCTATCTCTGAAGATTTGAATTCATCCACACATTTAAGGAAATTTATATAGGACTTCACCTGTGATATTATACGTTTAGCTCCCAGTTTTGTTGAAAATGAACATACTTTGGATTTCAAAGCCAAATAGCACTGATGAACAAAACCCACATTGACCCTGAAAAGAAAAATTGATCTTTTAGTCCTACCGCTGGTGTTGTTTTTTAGGGCTGGTGCTCTATGCTAATGTTTGTAGCCTTGAACATGCCCTTGAAAAAAACAGATTACTACATTTTATTCTTCAAAGCTCTTTGTAATTGGTTAAAGGAATGTTCTTGACAGCATAATATCCTTTAGGACAGAAAATATTTTTTTGCTTTTAACGGGAACCAAGCTCGATGTAACATTTACAAGAACAAGGGGCCAGTTATTTTTGTTTCCAAATTATAGCCAGTATTATAGACTAGATTAAGACTTGTTTGATTTAATATAATTTACAGTCTTTGTTACAACTGTATGTAATTTTCTCATGTTATAACAGTGACCTGTACAGCCAACAACTCACAGGAATTATCATGATATTCAGATGTTCATCCACTAGAAAAGTATCCCACTTCAGAAAGGTCAATTTAAACAAATTTACAGCTTTGTGCTGCATAATTCATGTAAGTGCTTTAACAAAAATGCTTTTAAACCCTCCAGCACTCTTGACCTGTTTACTTCCATTCCAAGTATTACTGTAACTATGAATTTTGATTTGTTTTTTGAAAGGAGAAAAAAAAAAAGCTGAGGGATTAGTACAAATTATATTCAGCTGTAATCAATATTATGCCGTCGATAGAGCTTAGCTTGCATTAAACTGGAACATTCCTTCAATTGATCGCAGAGAAAAAAGGAAATGTGGGAACATCCAAAAAGTACAAAGTTATAAAGCACATCTCCTGCGTAGATACGTATACACTTGATTTTCTTCTTCAGTTTGTGTGTTAATTTGCTTCAGCACTGTTGTGGATGGTGGTTTCTTTCAAGTGTCACCAGTGTTTGTTTTTCAACCATTATTCTTTACGACCATTTCTACCTCATTGCTACATATTGACATGTAGTACCTATGTTCTGTCTTTTTTGAATGTCACACATTTGTATAAAAGAAAATAAAAAAAAGAAAAACGTTTAAAAACGATTTAAAATAACAAAAAAAAAAAATGTAAAAGGCTTGTTCTTTAACTTGAGCAGTCTACCTCATAAAGACTGTCTGTCCATACACTGAGCAGTGGAGTAACTGCACAAACTGAAAAGACACATTAGGCAGAAACGATGCACACTGACCACACCAACTCAACGATATGAATATTGTGGACTGTATAGGTCTTCTCCAAGGTTTCTACATGCAATTTTTTTTTCTTTCATTTTTCAATTGAAGTAAATCGCTTTCCCCTTTTGTGAACTGTAGTGTGCATGTGGATGTGTGTGTGCACTTATTATGAAGTGTGTAAGTGTGCATTTTTCTATATGAAAATTCTATATGAAATGTAGGTACATTTCATATACCATATTTGTACATTAGATACACTTGCACATTTGTGTACTTAATGTACATTTGTTATTAGTATAACATTTTGAAACGCACCACATACATGTTAATATGTGTGTGTATGTACAATATTGCCATAATTACATTCAACGTAAATGTATTTTCATGTATGCATAGGGACAAAGGACAATAAAAGATCATTCAAATGCTTTTGAAACGTCGTGTTTTATTTTTCTTTTCTATTGCATTCTAGATGCACCACAATTTTTTGTTCAAATCTCTCTGAATCTCTCAGTGCTTTTGCTTTTCTGTATTGACGTTAAATGGAAAGATGTATTTGAGAGACCTATACACTGCACAATATATCAATCATTAAGGTTTTGTTTTCCTGTTGTTTTTTTGTGAACTTCCACTGTAAAAAAATAATTGAAAAAATAATAATTAATAGTTACTCATAACTGGGCGCCAGCATAGACATCCAGTAATGCTTTTCTGTAACAGCTTTGATCATGAAAGGCAGTCTTTTTTTGCAACATATAATACGTACATTTTTATATTTATTTATGTACTCTGAAATGCTGTATACATGATAAACAGTGGATAAAATAACACAACAGTTTGGATTTTGTCTTAAGTTCCCTTAGTAGTCTATTATTGCACTATTTGGGGCCGAATATGAAGAAAATTAGTTGAGTTGATTGTTTTTACTTCTGAAATTATAGTTTTAAATCATCACTCCATTTAACCATTAGAAAATTATCCTTATAAGATTCGTTAACATGACAATTCATTATTTTGCCCAGACCTAGTACACTGAGATTTTAAAAAGGACCTGAAAATGTTCTTTGGTAAAGTTTTCCAACGCAACCCATTTAAAAAGCTTTTAAAGCACAATACCTGGAGTTTAAGTAGCACATTTCCTGCGTGTGCACATTAAACAAGCCATCCTGATGCTACCCGGTAATTACGCTTCTGAAAGATGACCATTAGCATCTGTTTCCAAAACCATTTGCTGCATTTCTTAAATACAGTTTCCATTGTTTGTGATATTTCATTATTCTTCATTTCGAATAAGACATTCCATTAATGCCCTGGATTTCCCAAGCCCCACACCTTTTTTTTTTTTTTTTTTTTTTTGATGGCATAATTATGTAGTTGGATGGTCTATGCGTGGGAAGCTGCAGTACAATTAACATTGGGAAGTTGGTGCATTTGGTGCCCATGGCGGTTTCATTTGTAAAGAGCTGTGTGTCATTTCCATGGCTGTACATTTTAAAATACTCTCTCCTAATGGATGCAATTCAACAGGGTCCTCCACAGAAACGCAGGGACAAGGGAACGATGAGAAGTATTTTTTATGAGGTGATCATATTTGTAATTTATGTCTTAAATAGAGAGAGAAGGCGAACGTCACATGCAGTTTGTGTTTATGGCCTCTTCGTGGGAAGATAAATTCACGCAAACGCCTTCAGAATTGGACACTAATGGGAGACAAGTTGTAATTTCTTTCTCATTTTGACTGTACATTTCCCTTTTATTTCAAATACCTGGAAGGTTGCCTCAGTGTTCATTAAAATGCAATTAATTCTGCAACTCTGCTGTTGAGAGCATGGTGTCTGCAAGTCTCCTTTACTTCAATATAGGTCACAGCGTGGCAGCCAATACCAGCTAGTGTTGCTGAGTCATGCATCGACTGATGGTGGCTTCTAATCAGCAGGCTTTAGCACCATCAAAAGTCTCTGGTCACTTTTTATTTTAGCTCGTCCTTAATGTCACAGCTCAGTTATCACACATTTGTATTGTTCAGCAATGTGTTTATGCATTACATTTAGTTCTTTGTATATATTTTACATATAACAAAATATGATGAATGCATATCCAATAGAAATTGATTTCTATTTCATATTTCCAGATAGCCAAGTTCAGTATGCTTGGGGGGAAGAGATTATTTTTTCCCCATGATTTTAGGAATACAACGCTGAATTAAACCACTCAAATTATGTTCTTCTGTAAAGTTTTTTTCAGAATACAGATAGGAATAAAACTCTAAAGGTTGTTGCATACACAGTAAGTGATAATGAACATGACAATCTACAGGGAAATAGTTAAGTGAAAAAAAACCTAAAACTGTATTTTAGATGTTTTCTACTAGTCTGAAACAACATGTTATGAAAAGCGAAATAATCCAAAATCTCAAACCTCACCAGTGCATGAAAAAACACCATTTTCATTAGTTTAATATTAATCACCCCAAAATTTTTGCCAATAACAAAGTGCCCCAAATAACAAAAATTGATAATGTCAGTGCTTCCACCATTTGCCGCAATGACAGCTTGACAGCGATGTCTCATGCTCCTCACGAGCCTCATGATGTTGTTCTGAGGCAATGCGTTCCACGCTTCCACAAGCGCTACACGCAGTTCTGCCATGTCACATGGGGGTGGGGTACGATCATCCAGTCTCCACTTTAACTGGTCCCAGACGTCCAACTTCCTGAAGTCGATCTGTGACAATTCTGCCACGATGTGGTGGAGCATTATCATCCATGAACAGAAAGTTGAAGGTGTGCTGGTGGAATAGGGGGATGATGGGTTCTATGATGTCTCTGAGGTAAGAACATGCAGTGACTGAGCCATGTACAATAACCAAATCTGTTTTGCGTTAACTGGTGATGCCTGCCTAGACTGTTGCACCTCCTCCACCAAAGCAAACCCTGGGGACCATGTTGATCTCAGCATATCGCTCACTTCGTCTTCTCCAGCAACGCTGACGACCATCATTTCTGTGCAAGGTGACCTGAACAGGGGTGCGTTTCCCGAACAACGATGTAACTCGCTGATTAACCACCATAGTACGATGCATTGTTTTGTAAACGAACTAGCTGCACACAACTGTTTCCTGAACACGGTCGCATCTCCGTCGTTTGAACCCACATTAGTTCAACAACATAGGGCCATTGTTAATGACGTCACACACATGTGGTGGAGGAATGACTTACACCATTTAACTGATTAGAGATCTCCAAGATGCTGCTGTATTGAACATGACGCGTATTGACTAATTTATTATTTTTATTCACTGTCATTTTGCTTTTTTTGCGTGTCGCAGGTTCCCTCTTACGTCATACTCTGAGGTTCTCTTTTATGCACATGCACACTTTTCAAAAACAGAGTTTAGAATGGATGTGCAAAAATTAATTAAAACGCATTTCATATTTAGATTGAATGTAAGATAAAGATAAAGTTTTCTTTTTGTGCCCAAGAGCATATTTATTAAAGTCCATATATCTTACTAAAAATAAACTATGCTTCTTACCACAGGTCCAAAGCTGTAGTTCTATCCATGTACGTTTGTGACGTTGACTGCGAACGTTCGCTTGAACTATGCTTTTGGGAAACACCGAATCTTTGAACTGTGCTGGTAACGATGGAATTTGCGACCATAGTAGGCTAACCATGTTTTTGGGAAATGCACCCCAGGACGGTAGACCACTGCTGCATTGTCCAGGTCACATTGTCTTGTGCCCACTGCCAACGTTCACGGCGGTGTCTTGGTGTCAGTGGAGTCACCTGCAATGGTCGTTGGGCATTCAAGCCAAAGCGGAGTCGATTTCGAATGATTTGTCTGGAATCCCTAATACCCCTCACATCTCATAAACGGCCTGCAGCTGTGTGGCAGTTGCATAACGATGTCTGAGTGCATAGGTCCTTAGGTACTGGTCATTGTTGCAAGTCTGCTGATGACACTTTAAGACATGAGCAACATCTGACTGCCTGCCACCGACCCGAAGGAGAGCCATGGCCTGGTGGTGGCTATTTGAATGACGAACTTGGAATGACTTACTGACAATACCAGCTTTTTATACGCACAGAATGTTGAAATGGATGCCACATTGAAAAAGGCTGTCTTTTGGTATTGGCCCCAATATAAGGCACACCTGTACACAAAACTGCTTTTATGGGAAAACAGCATTTAATGGATTAACACTCGTCAACGTGTGCCATGTGTATATTTTAGAGTTTAAAATGCTGTAAGCACTTGCCATTCATTTCTACAACAGCTTCAAAAAATGATTAACTGGATTAACTGAACAACAGCAAGGCTGTAATGTGATTGTTTATCAAAGACACATGTGATCCAAATTGATCGTCACTCTTTTTTCAGTGGTAGAGACGAAAAGGTTGGTGACTCCCAATGATAATTAGCTGTACATATACATATACTGTTGCTGCCTTATTTTGCAGGATTTCGTACCCGATTTACAAACTTGAATATTAATAATATTATATATTATTATATATACATATAATAAATGTATTAGTTAAAAAAAAAACTAAAAAAACACATGATGTGGATATTACTTGTTTTTGTTGTTTATTTTTTTTAAATTGTATTAAAAGGATAATTTACTTTGTAGCTAAGTGATAACTGAATGCTACTTGCTGACTAAAACATGAAAAGGAACACGTTTTCAAATCAAGCAGAATATATGTAGCTTTGTATACTTCACACTTATCACAAAAAACAGGTGATTAAATCTTGTATTTTTTGCTAATGTTTTTAATGTAAATGTTTTAATGCCTTTTTAATGTTTAATTAATGTTTTATGTTGCTCTACACACACATACAAATGTTAAACAGCCACCAGAACTCCAGCAGATTAACATTTTAGTTACAATATTGTATTTCTTGAAATATTAGGACAAACTCTATAGTTAATAGATCTGATGTTATTGAAAATGCACATTTATGTGTTATTATTGTGAATATCTGTTGCATTTAAGCATGCTGTACTGTTGAAAACTCAATGGATAACAGTATTACATGTGCAATATTTCATAATGTTTGAGCATACCCTAAATCTTGCCAGAATATAGTGAATCTTTGTTCAGAATATTTTTTATTACAAAGTAGACTTGAATAAAGGTTTGAGAACTAAAACATTTGACACCCTAATATATATATATATATATATAGCCTACAGTAGTTGTCCTAATACCCAAACAGTACCTATTCTTGTCTTAGGACAACTTTGAAGAACGTTTATGATCCACTACAAATGTTCAATAG
>JAUYWG010034016.1:0-21196 GCA_034779775.1 Enteromius afrohamiltoni
GCTAGAATATATATATATATATATATATATATATATATATATATAAACATCTTTAGTGTTCCTCTGAAGAAAGAAAGTCATGTTTTAGCTTTGGAATAGCACAAGAGTAAGTAAATGGTGACAGAATTTTCATTTTGGGTGAACTATTCCTTTCATAAACTCACCATATAACATTCGGGTGAGGAAAAATTGTCCGTTCAGTCTAAACATCAAGATGTCAGCTGCCAGAGAACATACAATCACCATAGTCACCCTCTTATTTGTAAGATTTCTTCTCCTGCTCTGGAAGATTGCTGTGTTCAACCATTCAAAACTTTTTTTTCTGTATTCTGGCCAAATAACATTTTTTTGCACAATGCTATTATAATGGATGTTTTACCAGAGCCTGATTCTTACCAGTTTGAAATTGACTTAGACTTGTTTCTCGTTTGGGTAACACTTTATAATAACTATGCACTATGAATCATTAACTAAGCATTAGTAAATAGTCAGTTCATCCTTTATAAAGCATTGTTCTAACATTAAGTCATTGATAAGCAGTTTATAAATGCAGCTATAAATGCCTTGTTTTATAAGCATATCTAAATGTACAAAGGACATTTAAAGGCTCAGTTATCTTCCTAACAGAAAAAAAATAAACAGAACTAGATACAGAACTAATCATTATTATATGCCAAATAATATCAAACTGTACACTGATTTTATTTTTTTTTTCTATGAAATTGAAGGTTTGTTTTTTTATTTATCAAGTGTGCAGTTATAAAAAAACAAACAACAAATCTGTGTTCTGTATCCCTCTGCATTGTATTTGTTTAACATTTCTGTTTAGAACATAAATTAGCCTTTACATCTGCTTTATAAATGCTTTACAAGGTATAAATAAATAAATAGTCCTCCTGGCAACTACTAAAAGCTTTATAACGACTTAATTGTGAATTAAAGCAGGAACATGTGTTAATAAAGCATTTATTAACACACTGAGCAACTATTATCATGTGTCTAAATAATTTGTAATAAATAAGATTTATTAATGTAAATGTAAATGTATTTTTTAATAATTTACTTTCTAAATGGTTTTATTAAACACTGACAACTCCTAAATAACTGGTTTGCAAATAACGTAATAATAAAAAATATACATTAATAAAGTATGAAAATACAATTATTAAACATTATACATATATATATATATATATATATATATATATATGCTCAAGAACAAGGCATTTATAGCAGCACTTGTAAACTGTTTAATAATGCACAATAATGTTGGAACAATGGTTTATAAAGGATTAAACAAATGCTAACTAATCCTTAACTAATCATTCATAGTGTGCAATTACTAAAAAGTGTTACCGTAAAAGCTTCAAGACTGCGTGTCCATTGTTGTATCAGAACCTAACACATTTTGACCATTGGTTCAGTTTTTTAGGTGTATGCGAACACACCAATCTTGTTTAGATCCGCACCAAAACAAGAGGTCCAAGACTGTCTGAATGAGCTAGTTTCGCCCCAATTCAAAATACACTCTGTAGCAGTTCAGTTGTGGTGGGAAAACAATTCGACCCAACAGATGAACAAACCAATCTGTTCTTAATTGCTCTTTTCTGAAACATAACAAGAATGTCACAATAAACAGAACCCCAGAATATAAACAGGTGCAATCCTACCAACTACAGGATGGTTGTACTCATACGAGACTTGCATAAACATTTTAAAACACCTTGAAATCTTGTCCTGCAAAAGCAAACCAAACTAAAAAGAAAATGCAATGCATGGCATTCTCAATGTGATTGGCTCAAAAAGTGCGGCCATGGGCAAGTGTAGCACATTTTAAATCTCACGCTTCCGGGTGGTCCTGTGGCTGTTAAGATGAATATTAATACTAGCAGATAGCCTTCTCCAGGTATTATAGACCTCCTTGACCTGCCCCCACTGAGAGAAGACCCTCTTCACCCCACATCACAGTAAATCCACAGAGAGAGCAACTAACGCGCAATGGATGTTCGTTTTGAGCAGCCTGCTTTAATTACGCTCTTGGAGTTCAGAAGTGTTTTAGTTGGTGTATAAATCAGCCAGCACAGAGGTTAAGAAGCAGTGCATACACACACTCACACACATGAACGTTCACCGTTTACCCCCTACCCGGTTTGTACAATCTTTTATAATTGGAAAACATCTTTTAAAATCTTCCAACACCCACCCCCCTTCACCAAGACTGTAAATTCCACAGCTGCATTTTCAGACTCAGCAGTCGTACATCACCTCCCTCGTTCCTGCTACTCTACGCTCCCATCACCGAACCCCACGCCTGGCGCGTTCGTGCATCTTATGTCACCCGCTTTGCTGGACCAATATTTGTAAAGCTGTAAACTTTCCCTGACACATGTTTTGTAGTTACTTGTCGGATGAGGAAACCGGGTGTTTACAGATTTGCCAGGCCAAGCATTTTTAATCCTCTTAAGACATTTATTTCATTATCTGTCAGGCGGGGCAAGATGTTTGCCTCACGGATACATGGAGATTTTATGGTACAGTAAAGTGGTTTAAAGGAAATGAAAAGTGTTTGATAGCCCTGATTTACCTCAGTTTACTCTACTCTGTAGTCATCTCCCAGTAATTCCGGCTGATCACTTCCTGTTTCCACTGCTGGTGAGTTCCATATGCTCTTGCATCTGATAAACAACCTCTCACCTCAACAACATGTTGCTTGAATCTCATCACAAGATAAATTACATTTTAATCACTTTAATGGGGTTTAAGATCCTGAAAAAAAATTTGCCAAGAGATTAAGGAGGATTCTAAGCAAGTTGAATACCAAGCTGTTAATGCCTTCAATGCAAAATCCATTCACATATGTTGGATGTTCTCATTACGTATTTTAATTTCAGGCTGTGATCTATGAGCAGCACTAACCTGCTGTGATTGTGGTGTTGTTTACAGACCTCACAGAACATCCGCCACGGGCTTTATAACAGCAAAACAGCCCAATTCAATCAAAATAAATTACACATTGTTATTGGGTTGTTATTAGTCGATTGCAGGAAGCCATTGAGGCGTTAGTGCAGCGGTCTCCTCACCCATGTAGAACGCAAAACAACCTATACAGCACACTGGGGAGCATGTGATATTTGACTACATTTGCATGTGTGGATCTGGGGAGATGCACATGCTGGTTATGGCACGGCTTGTGTGTGTGTTTGAGTGAGTAAATGCATTTCCTTCTCATGGCTCAGCCACTGAATATATGAAATGCGAACCTCTATGATCCGCTCAGGGCTTTTCAGGCCCCTCAGTCAAATGAATGGAAGCATCGCCATCTCATCAAATCAGTCTCACCGGGGGAACATCCGAGTGTCTGTGGCAGCCAGCTTTGAGTTATTACTGTCTACCTGGCAAGAGAATATACCACCCCGACCAGTGCAAATCAACCAATAATGGTGAGCCCTGTTCACGATCGCAAAGGAGCAATGTCTGATTTTCGAACTGCCCTCGCTGCTTAGTCTGTGTTGAAATACATTTGAACTGTTTAGGATCAACATGTGTTCATGGAAGGGTTCTTTTTTTTCATAGACATACAGACAGATAGATGTAGTTGTGTGTGTAAGTAGCTAATTAGCAAATCTTAAAATTGTTTTGTATGAGGTGGCATGTTGTGCAATATGTAGCATGACCTGCAGTGATTTGTGCATTAAATGCTAATGAACTAATTGAATGAGGTAAAAAATAAATAAATCTTCACAGTACTTAGATGAAAAATGTGGTAAACTCTTTCTTTGTTCTAATTCGAGTGTTTAGAGAAAGAGAAACCAAGTAAGAGAGTAGTGTCCACCATTCTGCTTTGCATATATGCATACTTCACCCCTGCAGTAAGAGCTCTTACTAATGCATTAGCATCGCTATCAGATCCATCAATAGTGCCGCAGAACAGATTACACTAGTTCATATATACAGTAGAGATTAACCTCAAAAGAGTCTTCCATTGCCTTTAGCATCCTGAGCACTTGTATCTGATGCTTCCCACACTCTCTCACACTTGCCGTTTTTCTTTTTTTATCAGTAAAATGATGTAGCGGTTCTGGGCTTGTAATCTAAAAGTTACTAATTTGAGCACTGCAACAGGCGATCCATGAACTATCACCGTTGTGCCCTTTAGCAAGACACTTAGGTTGCTCCAAGGGGACTGTCTCTGTAATGAGTGTACTTTAAGCACTTTGGATAAAAGCATCTGTTTTTCTACTGTAGTGGTACCAGGGTTCTTTGATGGTATTTAGCAGACGCTTTTATCCAAAGTGACTTAGAGCAAACTTATTACAGGGACAGTCTCCCTGGAGCAAGCTGGCGTTTGGAGCCTTGCTCAAGGGTACACGGGTGAACTTATTGCTCATTCCCTGAGGAGCTTATACCTCCAAACGTGCACTTTCTGCAGGGGAATGAGTTTTAGAGTGGGGAGAGATGCTGAAAATGGATGAGCTGTGATGTCACTATGGAGAAGGCAGATTATGAATATTAATTAATCCATGCTGATGTTGAAGGACGTCTTCATAAATGTTATAGTCACATTACTTAATGATTATCTATGAGTCAAACCATTGACTGAAGTTAGTATTCTCATAAGTTGTGAGCAATAGACAGTGATTTACTGCTGCTCTGAGAAATAAATAGTTCAAATACAGTACCTGTTTGAAATGATATCAAATACTGAAACAAGCAAAATATATTTTAAACATAGTCTACAGAATTTGGATACAATTTTAATAACAGCCAACTGCAATAAGTGCTGTATATTCCATGCATTCATTCCAATTTTAATACAAATTATTAATCACTGTCTCTTAATGCTATATTTCATAATTTATATAAAAAAAAAAGGCCGGTTACACATGAGCCATGAACACTACACTACGGGCGACATTATAGATACCTTTGGCAGCAGCGCGCAGCAGTGTTAATTTCATTGACAAATAATTTTCATCATAATGTTCGTCAACGACATTTTTTCACCGACGAAAACGAGACGATAACGAATGAAAACTAATTTGAAATGACAAAAACTATGTCGAAAATCTATTGACATTTTCATCAACGAATAAAAACAAGACGAAAATGTTATGAAGGGGCGATTAGAAAGAGATAATTTCAGAACTAATGTGCTGCGTGGTTCGGAGGTTAGATGTGTACATGAACTGTATTCATAAGCTTGCTGCACATCTCATAAAACGTTCAAAAATGTCAGTATGTGGGATTAAGAGAAGAGCAGGCATATTCTTAGCAGATCAATTCAGTCCAGTTTCTGAGCACTGACACTGAAGCACACACACACAGCTCGTCTCACACAGCGCGAGTAAGTTACTCTTGAATGGAGAATTACACACAAAATGATTTCAAATTGTCCGTTTTGACTAGGATTCAGATAAAGAGAGTCGATTACGTGAATGTAAACAGTAACGGATAGGGGACATGCATCAGTGCATTGCATTCGCGTGTATTCGGTTTTAAAGGGACCGCAGCCTAATTTAGTTGCTATTGTCAAAGTCATGTTAATCAAGCATCAAAAGTAAAATCACTCAATGTCCCATACTGAATCACGTAGTACTTAGTAGTTCTAAAGATTCATATAAATTTATTTATATTAAAAAAATATTTCTGCTTGAAAGAATGAATAATATGGTAAACAATAAAGAATGCATAATTAGCCAATATAACCATTGGTATTTCATTGAAAAGCAGACCATGTTCTTGACCTTAAGTGAATGTTTTGCAAATAACAAAATTTCGGGAGGAAGCGCTGGATGATTAATCTCAGCCGGCCCGCATTACCTAATCAAACCCCCCATTATCCGGCCCATTCTTAGTATAAATAAAGCCTTTTCCTTCACTTCCTCATCTCTTCTTTTGCGCATCCCTCCCCCTCCCCTTCTCCTCCACTTATCCTGCTCGCGCCTTCCTGGGGGGGGCAGACGGGGAACGAGCCCCCGGCCCTCGCTAGGGTTCAAACCACTTGGGCTCGGAGTCTAACATTCCTCCGGCTCGCCCCCTAGACAGCACGCCAAATTTGCTTTATATGATTATTAAGGAAGCGCGAACTCGTGAATGAGAAGTGGTTATATAGCAAAGAGAAGGTTAAGTTTAATTGTAAATGGCAGACAGGCCGTCATTGGCTAGTGTTTGACAGTAAAAATGCTGTCATGTTTTGTCAGATTTGCTGTGAGTACACGAAAGAAAAAAGTAAAACTAACAGTTTCGTGGTGGGGACCAGTAATTAAAATGTTTTTCATGCACTGTTAATAAAATGATAAAATTTTCATCCAGTGGCATTCATAATCTCTGATTTTCACCTCGTAAAAATTTCTCTAGTGGAAATTCTAATTGGCTTTGGCTGGTGATCAAAAAAGTTAATTTCGAACCCTGTATATATATATATATATATATATAAATCACCAAACCTACTTCTAAAGAATATCCATGTCCAAAATAAAACATAAACCTGCTCTATGACTACACACATTAAAAGGAAGTTTGACCTTAAAATTTTAAATCTGTCATCATTTACTCACCTTCATGTCATTCCAAACATTTATGAGTTTCTTTCTTATGTTGAACATAGAAAAAGATGTTTTGAAGAATTCTGGTAATCAAACGGTTAGTGGTCCCCATTGACTTCCATATTATTTATTTCCCTACTATGGAAGTCAACGGGGACAAACAGCTGTTTGTTTCTTCACAATTCTTAAAAAAATATCTTTGTTTGTGTTTAACACAAGAAAAAAACTTACGCAGTTTTGGAACTACATAAGGGTGAGCAACTGATGCCAAATTGTCATTTTTAAGGTGAGCTATTCCTTTAAGTGCTCACATCACTGTTTGGCTTCTTTGTTTTTTCTTTTTTCCCCCATTATCCTGCATGAGCAGAAAGAAATAGCATCACATCACTGTTTGGTTATCCACAGTCACAGGGTGTTCTCTGAGCTAGTGGACCTTCTAGCGGTGTAATTCAGCAGTCATGGGGCCAGTCACGGAACTAAAGCAAGCATTTGTCAGACCTCTCCCCCAGAGGCATGCCTCTCAGATGGCTCTGAGTACTTGAGCTCCCATAATGCTCTGTCACGTAGCACTATAG
Organism: Enteromius afrohamiltoni; assembly: GCA_034779775.1. Lineage (NCBI taxonomy): Eukaryota > Metazoa > Chordata > Actinopteri > Cypriniformes > Cyprinidae > Enteromius > Enteromius afrohamiltoni. The sequence continues at coordinate 7,121 of JAUYWG010034016.1, forward strand.
ACCGAGAATGAAAATAAAGACAAGAATAACAGCATAAGCAGAACACAAAGAAGAAAAGATCTGAGGTAAAGCCTTTCAGCTGTTAAAAAAAACGGATGAATAATACTGGAGGTGTGGGAAAGTACCGCGCTGAACTAATACTCTTAAATATCTGTTCTTGTGCAATTAGCAGTCCCCACACACATCCCTTTACACCACTTTGAGCTATGTGTCATCTGTCATCCCATTCCTAATAAATGTGTCTGTCAAGTCCTCCCTCCCAGCTCTCTGTTGACTGATAGCTTACTCCAGGATGCTCCTCTAGTGAACAACACTTCTCTGAACATATGCTTAAGCAAGCTCTCTCTCTTTCAGTTTCTGGATCCATTTTGGGAATTGCAAAAAGAAACAATTTCCTGCAATGCATGTGCTTTGATGAAATTGCTCATGCTATAAAAAGATGACGAAATAATTTGTTATTCTAAAAATGACCAAACATTTTTCATTTTTAATATTTACTCTGTGTGGATAGCTATTTGTAATTATTGCTTTTGGCATATGGCTTGTTTTTGTGACCTTGTGAAAGCGTTGGCATCTCAGCGCTGTTCTTACAGTGTCTTGTTACCGCAGCCTGTTTGACTTCTTTGGAAGTGTTTAGCTGACAGCTACTCTTAATCTACATCTAAGAAATTCTCCTAGAGACAGACACACAGAGAAAGGCTCATAAATCTTGCCTACGCTCAAACTAAAATCGCCTTTTTCAAAGTAGAGCTCAGTTTTAACACTTCTAAATCAGTCGTACATTTCCCACACTTATGAAATTCGCAAGCAGAAATTGTTTCAATTTTAAACAATCGCTCTGAGTGATGTCTACAGTCTGGAGAGTGTGGGTTCCCTCAGCGCTCTGAACTGTCAGGCTACTACTGTACAGCCATTCTTAAAATTTAAAGGCGATTGCTTGTGCATAGCTTGCGCCCTAGTATGCATGCTTTGACATTTTTACATGCCATCCTATGCAATTCCCAGGCATCTGCATAAGCATCGTAGCACTGACACGTGTATGCAACAAGTCTTTTTTCTTTCTCTTTTCTTTTATGCTGTATGCAAATTGAGCAGAACAGGATGCAGTGATTTGCAACGTTTCCACAGAGCTTCATACAAAAGTGACATTGAACCTTTGAATTGTATTCAGAAGCAGTTCCAGGAAAATGTTTTGAATGCCTGTTACAGATTCTCTTAACGATAATCGCACTACCTTCCTAAAGTTTGAGGGCAGGAGATTTATATAAATAAGTCTGTTATTCTCACGCAAGCTGCATTTACTTAATCCAAAATGTAAAAAAAAATAAAAAAAGTAATATGTTATGACTGTTTAAAGTTCAGCAGAACAATATTTCTGTGGAACTGTAGCATTTTTTTGTAGCAAACTTAACGTTTTTCAGCTTAATGCTTCTTTGCTAATAAAATATCTCATTTACATTCAGACACTTGAAAGATGCCAAAGTAAATAGCATTCCATTCAAAGGGTTTATCAGTAAATGCATTCCCTGGGAATTAAACCCATGAGCTACAGAAATGACATACAGTACTGCAAACATGTTAATGGTATTACTATAGGAGTAATCATACTGATAAGCTGAATGAAACCCATCAGGGAAAAAAAGTTCAGATTGTTAATAACTGCTGTGTAAATTTTGAAATACAAGTGTTTTTTTCAAGCCCTGGTGGATAGAGATGGAAAATAGAAATGTTAGCACTGCACAATCTATAATAATATGCACATAATACTGTGAGAATCTACATACTATTTTATGTTGCGTAGATTGCAAATTCAATTAAAATAATCATTACATTTGTACAGAATCAGATATGTCCACATATGTATTATGTATATATGTGGGAAGAACCAGTTAACCATTTAACTCAACATTAACTTCAGCTAAAGTTACTTTTTTTTTCTTTCCACGCACAATAATTGTCAGACCCCCTGCAGTACTACCGCAGACCCCCTGTAGAAGACCCCTGAGGATATTGTTTACACAAGGGATTATTAAGGAATCTTTTGTGAAGAAATATTTACACCAAAAATGAAAATACTTTCACTGCAGAATTTGAGATACAGTACAGCAATCGGGCTGAACTGATTCATACTGACACAAATGTAGTCAATGTCACAAAGACAGTCACAGAAAGTGAGAGGCCCAGAGAGACGCCACTCCCCGTTTTTTCTTATGAAAAAAAACCCTGCATTGCAGCGCAGTCAAGGCTGAAGTCAGTGGGCAATGCATTAATGCAGGCGGTGGGGCTGGAAGTACAGTGCTCCTACTCGCTGATAAAGTCCTCAGTAGACCCTCACGATCAGGGATCAGGGTATAGTGGTACCTCAGTCTGACATAGTGGAAAATGATAACAGAAGCAGTTGATAAACCCATGCGCACACGGGCTCTTCTGCCGCTCTCATCAACAGTCTAGAAACACCTTCCCACAGCCTGTCTTCTCTGCTTTCTTATTTCTATTTCAAGAAATTGTCAATTGTCACAGTGCCACAGCGTCCGTAGCATCAGCTCATAGATGTGTGCATTGACTCGAGTGTTATGTGATTCTCTATGAGAGATGGAACCTTTGTGTTATGTGAGTGCTGCTGTGTGGAATATGTTACGTAAGAAACTGCTATTTTATTTAGATCCAGTACTCCCATTGGAGATACCTTTATTGTAATACATTGTATGTAACTGTTATTGCATATACAATTTCAATGAGCTTTAGAAATGTAAAACCTTCACTTGATGTCAATCATGTCTGTGCTTGCTCTAGTCTGTTGAAGTATAGTGGTGATGCTATATTTATTTTTAAGTACATAAAAAAGAAAAGCAAATGAAAAGTGTGTTGAGTGTGTGTGTGTGGGGGGGGGAGGGGTAAGCGTTACCAAAAAAGAACAATTTAATGATTTATTTGATTATTTTCTCTATTAAACTGGCCCAAAATCCTGCACTGACAAAAATATAAATCTCATTAAGTTTCTAAATGCATCACATATTTTATATAATTAGACATCAAAGGGCCTTCCCAAGACAGCAGACAGGAACGTACCTTTCAGTTTGGCCAGGAGCAAAAACATTCAAATCATTGCTAAAGCTTTAACCTAAATGCCATCTCTCCAGAGCACGGAAATCTTTTCTATGGCTTTCTCTACTTTGCCCTAAGACCTCTGCGGTGATCATTGAAGGGGAGGGAGCTATGCTATCAGACTCATTTACAGACATGACAGGAAGATCAAACAGCACATCTCCACTCACTCTCTGTTTTTCCCTCCACCCCCTAGCCTCTCCAGATGTCATTGTTAATACTAAATCAGTGCTGTTACTTCATTCTGATTTGTATTGGCTGCCTTTTCTGCTAACCAGGTACAGGGGCATGTTTATCTTGTGATTGCCCTTGACATTTTAATAAGAAACACATTGAGCCCTTGCAGATTCTAAGACTGAATGAGAAAGTTGAATTTTGCCACATTCATGCATTGTCCGTGATTGTTAAAATCAAAATGTTGTGGTCTCTCAGTTGCAAAACAGGATAAATATTAATACCAAGTTTTATAGAAATTAATTTTCAAAATTGGTGTAGAGCGCGGGAATAAATCAACAGCGTAATGCACTGCTCTTGTTTTTTCAGATTAAGAAATCAAACATCTGTCAGCTTTGTTCTGGGTAAATTACAGAAGAATACTTTATTTTATTGGTGATTTGACTTTCGTTCTCGGTGGCATTTGTTTTTTCATGTTGTAGCAGGTGGTTAATCCTCGAAAATACACGTTCCTGTTTGTAAGCGAAATTAGCAAACACAAGCTAATCTCGTCTCTTCAAATCCCTCCCATTTGCAACATTAAAAGATTTATCTTTTGGCTTGGCTAAGTGCACTCTTTCTTCCTCATTTTGTCTTTGTTTCTGTCTGAATTTTACTTGATTGAGTTTGCTATGCTGATTTTTTTTTTTTTTACCGGCGCTTCAGTGCCATATGGATGAAGAGAACAAAGGATTAGGGAGAAATTGGGAAAAGAGGCAGAAAGACAGAAAGGGGAAGATGACAGGTAGGATCACAAGATTTCCATTTTTCAGTCCCTCAGAGCAATTTAAAGCAAAGCACTTCCTCTCCTCAGTGTTTCCAATTTTTTGGCTTGCTGTTTTTGTAGTCTGCGAGGAGTCGGCGGAGCACTCCATTCGTCAAGCTTTTTTTCCAATTTAATCCTGAGATTACATGACTATAACTTCAGTTCCTTCTTTGAAAAAGGCATTCGACATTAGGGGCCTTACTGTAGGCTATACTTGTCTTGCCAATGCTAGCTATGCTATCGAAACAGTGTGGGAATACCATGTTTGATTGAACATGTTGTCACATTTGTAACGTGCAGTATATTAAATAGAGGTTTAAAGGTCTGCAACCTGAAAATGAGATTTCCCCAGTAAACAGAAATTAATCTCACTGGCATAATGATGATAAGATGCAAACGGAACTGACCCTAAAATGCCATGGTCGATGTCGAAGGAAAATAATTATGGCTTAAGTAATCTGAATAAAAAAAGAAGAGACAGATCACTTGCTCTCAAGCTCCGTGAGAACTGAAAAATTAATTTCAAGAAGGGGTGGGGGAAATGAAACACTGTCAGACAGAGTCCCAGTTTAAGATTATTAATATATTCAAATACTAGTACGGTACTGTTCTTCTTTTTTTATGTATTTCATTTTTTACACACAACGTGACTCGTGTACACTCTAGTGTAGGCAGTATAAGTAGAAAACGATACATTTTGGTCACTATTTTTCTATTTCGTTTTTCCCTGGGGTTGCGCCCAAACCATTAAGAAGACAAGCACACATCCTTTACCAGAGGTTATTAGAGACAGAGCACCAAGGTTCATTAAAACATTTCAATTAAATCATCGACACACGGGGAGAAGGATCATTACCTTCGGAGTGTGCTCTGTTTTCTGAATTTCATGCTCAGGTGGCCAAGAACTCCTCCACTGAGTCCTGCACATTGATTGAAAAGTTGACGTCCTTATGTTTGGGTTCGGTTTCATGACCTGTTCCACAGCCCAGCACGGCTTTAAACTTCCTTGCATGCCATATTTTACACTTTTGTGGCATAGGTTTCTTGTTTCTTTCAACAAAAGCATCATTTTCTGTTATCAAAAATTTGGGAACATTTTCATAGTTTTACCAAAACCTGCAAATCATCACCTGATGGTTAAATGCAACCTGATAACCAAAAATATTTGAAATATTTGTACAGAAACTGTGACATGTCCTCTTTAAGGGCGTCTCGAGTCTCAAGTTCTGACTGCCCAAGTTTCTTGCCAGTGATGGATTATGCATCGCCTTTGGCCATAATTTATCATTACTGTCTGCCCACCATGGCCTAGCACAGGGTTTTTTAATTGGTTAAAATATGTGCATGCCTCACTGAATGATAATTATTGCTTGTTAGGAGTGTTTCCCATCATCCATTAGAGGACATGTGGCGTGGGACTCTACCTACTGCCCCATTGGAATAGCCCCCAATGTTTTCTCTGCATGTAACTATGAAAACTGCTGATGATGTGCTTCTGCTACTACAATAGACAGTTTTATAGCAGTGATTGCATAGCTACAGCCTATTTTATAAGAACACTAGTAACCTTGATAATAAACTCATCCTGTTTTCAAGAGATATTTTAAGCTTTTTAACTTACCTTGAGGTAAAATGCATGCTTGTGTATTTTAGGTTGATTTGAAACTGGCTTGTGCTCAGGGCTAGTGACCTAAAGGTTGATAGCTTGAACACCGCAATTAGCAAGCCACAAGTTTATAGCATAGTGCTCCTATTCAAGGCACTTAACCTCAAGTTGCTTACTATTCCTTCTTTGACCGGTACATTTTTTTTAAGGTAATGTAGAATTTGGACTTTTGCTCTTCTGCTATGCCATGTTAAATGTCATGTAATCTTTTATGAAATAAATATTTTCTTCATTACAATTTAGTAGTTGTCTTGAGTTCTTTTTGAAAGGGATTGTTCAACCTAAATTCAAATTATGTTATTTATTTCTCACCCTCTTGCCTTTGATGATCTTCAGTTTATGAAGATTTATGAAGTTACAAGAATAAAAAACTAAAGTTTTGTAAAAATTGTAAAATAAAAAAATTTTCATTGCAAGCAGAAAGTGCTTTTGTGAGCCACTGGTGTCACATGGGCAATTTTAACAATGTCCTTACTACCTTTGTGGGCCTTGAATGTGTCATTTGTCTTCCTGTCTATGCACAGTCGGTAAGCTCTCGGATTTCATCAGAAATATCTTTATTTTTGTTCCGAGGATGAACAAAGGTCTTAAGGGTTTGGAACAACATTTGAGCAATTAATGACATCATTTTCATTTTTAAATGATCTATGTCTTTAAGGCCTCTTAAATCCTCATTGGTTGGGAGTTTTGCCCTCAGACAAACATAACTCTGTTAATTAATTGGAAAATGGCATATTTCAAATCGCACACTTCCAGGAGGAAACTGCCATTTAGATGGATGTGAATGGTGCCTTTCTCCAGGTTATACAGACCCTCTTGAAGCATCTCAAGTATATTGAGTGTTTACATAACATGTGTGTTGGAGCTAATGTACCTACAAATGTGCCTTCTGTTCAATTCTGTTGCACTTCAACTAGCTGCTTTTAACGCCAGAACACTCTTAAGCTCTCCATTAGAAAATGTGTTAAACCTGGAGTTTGCCGCTTGTAAATACCTTACAGTCGGAGCTCCAAGTACAAGTTCAAGTGCTGGACAGTTTATGTAGGACTTGAGCTGATCCCTGCTCTTTCTATCTCTTTTCTCCTAGCTAAGGAAGGCTGTTATGGACCACATATCTGACTCTTTCCTGGAGACCAATGTGCCTCTGCTGGTGCTGATAGAGGCGGCCAAGAGCGGTAACGAGAAAGAGGTTAAGGAGTATGCACAGGTCTTCCGTGAACATGCCAACAAGCTGGTGGAGGTGAGTAACATATAACTCCCCCTCACTCAACTCCCTCATCTCATTCAGCCCAAGCTGATGATTCTTATCTGGGGCACTGCAAGCCACTATCAGTCAGAGCACGAGGTGGCCTTTAAGAAGTCACCCGCCAAGCCAAAGCAATTTAATGGCAGAATATGATGCAGTGGAGCTCAATTCTGTAATGACAAATTTGTGTTTGATAACATGGATTCGGATCACAAAGGGGGAATGACACCAGGGAATGGCTTAAACATTTTTTTTAGTATCTCTCGTGACTCGACATTAAAGATGCAGTTCATTCCCACTATCAAAGAGCAATATGGCGCATGAGGTAAAACGGCTGAATGGGAAAGAGTCGCTTATCTGAAGGTTGGTGTTAGAGGTAGATATGTCAAAAATGCAAAAGGGCATATAACGTATACTGAACTGAACTTTTCGAAAGCGTTAGAGGATCCCTTCTGAGTAAAATAGATAAATCCTGATGTGGTCTCGCACTTGCTTTCACTCAATATATAAGCTTTAGCGCACATTTTCCTAGCTATATACCAGGGGGCATACACCACAGTTTTATTAGACGAGCGCTTCAAGAAATACTGTTCACAAAACGGTGAGATATTTTGTTTGCCGTTAAAGCCTGCGAGTGGCATCTATATGCTTTCTTTTTTAAAGAAGAGATTACGGAGCACTCTGCTTTTGACTCTGAAATACTGGGTTCAGCACTCAGTTTTAAGTATAATATCAATAATGTAACCAGTCTGAGAGAGCAGTTCCCAGTGCTTTTAGATAGAAGGGGAAAGTTTTAAGATCAAGTTCCATAATATATTTACTATTAATGTGCTTAAATTGGAATTTAAAATCACATGCAATTACAGTCTAATCTTTTCTGAAAGATTTATTGTTGTGACGTTGTTTGGTAAGCTACTTTTTTACTTTTGAGGGAATATGCACTTACTGGGACATTTATGTCGAACAGCTGACAAGTTTAGTTAAGAATATATGGTGTCAATTCTATAAATTCTGGTATATTGACAAAAACTCGTTTCAGAATGAATTCCCATGTGTTGGTAGTAAAGATTTTGGTCATATCACTTACACCGAAGTATTTTTAAAATAGGGAACTGTTATAAATGTATTCCATAATAAATAATATAGGATATACTGTTCTCAAATTTGGAAGTTTTTTTTTTTTTTCTCCCTTTTTCTTATGATGACCAATCTGAATTAATTTTATATAAAAAATACAATTATATATTTTATTTTCTCTATTATGATCAGCAAATTTCCATTTTATATAACAATGCAGTAAAAAAAAGTATTTTGATACATTACTTCTAATCACAAATAACATTTTTTGTCCTGCTTGTATTTTTGTGGAAACTGATGTTTTTCTTTAGGATTGCTTGATGAATAGGAATTTCAAGAGAACATAGATTTTTTTTGACAATATGAAAGTCTTTACCATTACTTTTGTAATCCTTTCTCAAAGTAATTAAATAAATATATATAAAAAAATGTATGATAGTTTCTATATAACTAAATAGTATCTACTTTTTTCTCTTTGAGAACATTCTCAAAATGAGTTTTGTCATTTATAACTACATTCCGGAGATATTTTTCTGCAAATTTGTCCCTAAAGCATAGGTAGGTTAGGAACACACACACAGAGTTGACCTGAAGGGAGTGCAGTTCCCTGACTTCATCAAATAAAATGTTCCCTCACTGGTATGATCTCAGAATAAAGAACAGCCAAGCAGCTCATGTCCATTCCTCCAGCCGATCAATAGTCACTGTTTCCTGCCGGGGTCAAGGAGCCTGATGAAATAGAGGTCACGTGTCCCAGCTCTACCCTGATGCAATGTCTGTTCTTCTGTAAAAAAATCTCCCTCTCCTTCGCATCTCCCTCTCTCTCTTGCAATCAATAGTACCAGAACTAGTACATGAATATGAATATAGATTACATTTTATTTGTATAGCAATAATCTCGGGAAATGTTACAACAATTCCATCCTGTAAGAAATACAAGCTAGCAAACGTGAGTGTGATTTAGGCTTTATCTCCTAGGAGAGCCATTCTGACATTCACTTAATGGTTAATGTTAATGGTTTCAATACTTTCTCATATTCACTTTGTAGATAATAAATGACTGCATGAGCATCGGATTCAAGTGCCTTTTGTTCTACATTCCTGCAATGCATTTCATTATAAAAGAACTTGCAATTTAAAAGGTTATTAAATTATTCGCAGAATTTGCGCAGCTGAGATGTGGGTTATTAATGCGGACCTGTTGACACACGTTTATTGTCTCACTCTCTTTCTGTGTCTCTGTCACACACTAATACACAAACACATCATCCCACTCACATATGTCAACTGTCAATGGGGAAAGCAGAGTAGTGATGTAAACTTTGTTGTTTCACACACTGTGACTCAGTGACCTGTGCATCACTTCCTCTGGAATTATTTCACTCATATTTACATGCATTTACTGCTTCTGCTGACTTTAGATCATCCTCCACATGCACCGGCTGCTTGAGTTTGCTACGCGTAGAAAAGGGTTAATAAAATATGTTTGGCTTTGAAGGTGAAGCATGTCATTTTTGAATGTTAGAATGCATCCCCCGGTTTAATGTGCAGAGATGACTTAAAGGAAGAGTTAATCCGTTAGTTTGTTCCAAACCTACATGCTTTTCTTTCTGCGAAACACAAAAGGATATGTTTTGAAAATGAAAGCTCCACTGTTCATTTGCACATTGCATTTGATTACATGGAACAAAAATAAATAAAAATGTCGAAACATTCTTCAAAATACATATTTATTCTTCCCAAAAGAAAGAATTGCATACATGTTTGGAGGTGCATAAATGCAAAGTGGTTATTTGAGCTATTTGTAGGCCATTTGTGAGGCAAAAAAAAAAAAAAAAAACTGTAATTCTGTGGTGCTTTGAGCATTGCTGTTAGCTTTAGCCAGAGGTAGTTTGGTGTGGATGGATTGTTCTGAACTATATGAATTATGTACAATAAGTTTATTTAAATTTAGATTTCAAAGTGATTGTAAGCACTCGTTTAAAGTTTAAGTGGGAAAAAAGAAAGATTCATAGATTAGATTCTCTAATGCTATGTCAAGCTTTGTCAGGTTCACAGCTTTCAAAAAACACTGACCCTTTTACTTAAAAGCGATCTAAAAACAAAATCTGCGAGTATAATAATGTGTGAATTTACCCTTTCGATGGAAAACGAGTGAAATGTCACAGCTGCCACTCACCGGCACCCCTTCAACCTCTAAAGGTCATAGGTCACAATCAATACTTTTATGTGACTGTGGCATATTATCACTGACCAGTTGCTATGTTGCATGATATTCTTATCACATAGGTGTCTGTGTTAAATAAGTGGTCGTTTAGTGGTCAACATGTGAGCAACTGGACATCTAAAAAATTGTCTCCTCCCATCTACCTCGCCTGATACAAAGTGAAAAAGAAAGAGAGAAAAAAAGACCCTGCTAATTACTCGACGTATTCTTTTTTTTTTTTGGCCTTGAAATAGAAGTAGCATGAAAAGAATAAAAGAAAGAAAGAGATAGCTTTCCAAGCCTCAGGCAGAGCTGCCACAGCTAGCAGACCTTGTGTGTGGGTGTAGAGAAATATTTATGATGTGGGTATGGTGACCTTAATTAGCAGAGATTGCATTAGAGAATGGACTTGTGTTAATAAAACTAGGGGACTGGGGTTTTGCTCTCTTGTTTCGCTCTCTCTCTCTCTCCGTCTTACCACCTGTGACATCTCACAAAAACCCTCTCGCTTACTGCCGAGGGATGATTAGCAGTAAAGAAATGGAAACCTAAACAAGACGACACACTAACACTTGCCTTTCATGCAGATTCTGTAGCATTTTTATACACACAACGCGCTCTCATAAGGAAATGTTATTATAAGAAAGAAAGGTATGACGTATGGGGCCATAGTACAGCTTTATTTGAGGATCAACCTAAAGCTCATTATTCACAAAAAACAAAACAATTGGATGTGATTACTTGTTTTGTTTTTTTGGTGACAAATATAATTAATTTAGTAGGTTTAGGGCATCAAATATTTATTTAATCGTAGAGTTATATTCCTAAATCTGTTGTATTGTTCAAATAGATTTAGTTCTACCTTGACTGTACATTTAACCACTATATTTGCTTGTTTATTAATATAATTACAATATATGTGTATCGATATATTTATGAAATAATTAAAAGAAATATTTTAAAGCTGCTGTTTTGCATCATTCACACACACAAACACACACACACCTTGCCAAGTGTGTCAGAATCTACAGAATAGATGTGAGAATGTCACCATTATTTAAGTAACACAGCCACTGTAAGAAAGAAAGACAAAGAAGATCCCAAATCAACAATGAAGGCCACATTCTGAATAGCTGGCAGACAATGGATTGTAATAAAAATGTGTTCCTCACCTGCCCCTCATCATAGAAAGGATTTATGCATCATCAAATAGCTATACCCACCGCTGCAATCTGACTTTTACACATTCTTTAATTGATGGCCTTCCCATAATTCTCTCGTGCTTATTAACAGTCCATTCACTGTGCTGATCAAAACATAGACATGTTTCTGTTCACTACAACACAGGTTATAAAGAGTCCCATTCAATATGTTTACGTTTATAGAAATAAGAAAGGCCTATTGGAGGTAAAGGCTGCAAGGATGTCATGGTCCATCATAATTTAAATAGCGGAGCAATTTGGTCCTTCAATTCTGGCTTTTGTCCACCAAGACAGCCTTGTTGTGCTCTACATCCTTGAGGATTTTCTCCAAAATTTTCACAACAAACGTCTTTTATTTTTCAGTAAACTCATGTTCGTGTTAAGTCAGTCCTTTCTGCATCTCATGTTCTTCAGCGATTGCAGTTTGTAAGTGTGTTCTGTAATATATTTGGTGGTAACCAAATTGGTCAGTTACCAGCGTCTTTTAAATGGAGCTCTTGAGCAAGATATTAAACCTCTAGGTGATCTGCCAGTATTCCATAAGTTGCTTTTGTCAGAAGAAAAACAAAACAAAACAAACAAAAAAAAGGGTCTGCTAAATGATTAGCAAGTTGCATCACTGAGCTTTGAGCGTTGTGTACAGTCACACAAGTCTCTTTGTTGTCTTCATAATACGGAAAAACCAAAAAATGAACACCTGCTGAGCAGTCCTGACCTGCATCTGTATGCACTTGCATCTCCATAACCTACTTGTTCAGATAGCTGGCTCACTAGGGATGCTATCCTAAAGAAGCCTGGGCTTCAAAAGGTCTCCGCTCTCAGGTCTTGCGAACAAACTCCCCAACGTCATTCCCTGAGGACGATGCCACACGCAGTTATGCTTTTCCTCATTAGTTTGACGTCTCAACATCCCTTGTTTTATCTGTAATCTGTTTGTATTCCCTCCCATGATAACATTTTATCCTCCTGTAATGCTTTTGTTTGCATACATTTGAATATTATCTTTTATGGATCACTCATTTTATGTCCCGCTTTGCTTTTTCTCTGTGCTAGCTTTTATTTTTAATTCTGTGTTTGCATTTTTCATTACTGTGTGAATACTTCATTACTATTGTCTTGTTTTGATCCCCACCTCTCTGCGGAGAATTCTTTGCTTTTCATGTTCCTTCTGGAAAAAATAAATAAATAAATAAATAAAAAAAACTAAAATCGAGCTTTAGAACTGAATTCTTGCAGCTGTATCTGAAATGTGGTTATTTATTGGAGACTAGCAAAGCACTGCATCGATTCAAATGTGCTGTGTAATTTCTTAGAGCCGTGATTGTTCAGACATTGAGTATTATAAGAAGTGCTTTGTTTCAATTAGTGTTTTAATGACTTAGATAATCCTTTGCATATTTAATTCATATTCATTGAATTAAAACAAATTAATTGAAATTCGATTAATGTAAAACATAGCAGTTGCTAGCTGGATAGAATAGAGAACTTGCTAGTACTCAGTGTAGAGAGAGAAAAAAAAAACTGTATTTACTGTATTATATTATGGCCATCGAGACTCTAGGGTCAGTTATTGAGGTTTATTGATTTTTGGTTTTGTTTCTGTAGATGTGTGAAAGTTTGGAGTATGTTAAGTTTTTCGTTGTGAAAGAAAATGGAGTTTGTGTTGTTTGGCCTTCTTGCCCTTGAGTGCATAAGGACCTTGAATAAAGTCCCAACTTTCTGAATTTGTGCTCACCCAGTGTCCAAATATTCAAATCATCTTTATATTTCAGAGAATCTTTGTTTCGGTAAACGAAAGGCCATTGTCTTGTGTATTGCCAGTCACCTTACCAACATAGCTCCGGTCTTTCCAGGTCACCCTAATCTGGAGCAGCTCTCCTTCCTTTATATTCAGGGCAAACAGTGCCCGTATCTCTTGTAGAGTGTGACTTTAAGTGCCACTCCAGTTCATGAAGTCGCATAGACTTGAATTTAAAGCACCGACCTTCCAGATGAGATGAAGGGTGAAAGGCTGCCTTCTCTAATGATTATGCAGAATCAATATCGACCTGAATGTAACCAATATTGAATCGGCCTTCGGGCCTTCATGATTCCAAACGCATTGCTGCAGGCAGTAAATATTATTCTGCAGGAAAGGGGGGCCATGCTGCATTAAATGGTATGCCGAACACGATAGATGGCTATTGGAACAAGTCTATTTGTGGTGACCCAGACCTTTGGACTGGCGTAATCCCTTTTCAAGCAGAGTTATTGGCCTCTGAGGAAATCTAACGCAGAGGCGCCTCCACGTTTGGGAGGAGCTCCCGACAGATAGATCAGCCTCTCCCTCTCTCACCTTCTCCCTGGAACGCATTATTTTTTGATTTCTCTCTCTGCATGCACCATTTGTCATCACATATTGCAGCATCATAGCGTTATACACCTGTACTGGAAGGCTGCCCAGTGTCCCCTATCAATTTACAGAAGTTTATTTTATAGTTTTTTTTTTTTTTTTTTTAATATGTTGAATAATAAAAAGTGTTTCAAGAGTTCACGCTTTCCTCATAATGATTAATAAGCAAATTTGGCGAGCTGTCTGGGGAGCGAGTCGGGAGA
>JAUYWG010034017.1:0-21189 GCA_034779775.1 Enteromius afrohamiltoni
TTTTACTACATAAACACCCAGACCTGATTGAAAGAGTGTATGAGTTTCAATGTTTTGCCTGCATTTCTCATTTCTTCAGCTTTTGTGGGACAGCAACTGCATACAGCCAAGAGCCAGATCTTATCTATCATTGTGAGAGTCGTAATGAGACTAATTAATTTCCCGTTTAATGCCAGGAGAGAACCAATAAGCAAGGGATCATTTGCTGTGTCCTACAAAAGCCCTCCAGAGAACACAGCACTGCACAGACACTATTGCCATTCACTACATTAGCGCAGGATTTGGTACTAATGAAGTCTCTTTAGGCAATTGTGCCCTTTCAGATGTAGCTAGCTATGCATCTGAATTCTGTCCACTGTGGACGCAGCTAATGTGGTCATACTGCAAACAAAAGCAACTACATGACAACCCTGTGAACAACACAGACACCCTTTTCACTGCCTACGCGACATGACCTGAATGAGTCTACAGTCTAAAGTGCAAAAGTAGACAGCAGAACTAAATAATGTGCTCATGTGACACGCTGCTCAGAGTTGTGTACTCGTCCCCAGCTCTTCCCCGAGCACAGCTATGCGTTCACTCGGACCACGTGTCAATGTCACTCAGACGTTATCTACCGCCGGAAATAATGAGTGCACGTCCGCGTCAGAACATCCCATTTCATCAACAAGTCAGGAGCAAAACTACCAGTCGTTTGCGTTCGATCTCAACGAACGCTTATGTACAACCACAACAAGTAACAGGCAAAACAAAACAAGAGAAAATAACAGCCCCCACCCTCACATCTCGTGTTACATAGTTGCCCTAGATTCTCACTACTCGCAATATCTGAATATATTTATATATATTTGTAACCTTCAACTGTAACCTTTAGCATTACTCTGTTGTTATAGGCGACTATCGCGCGTTCGATTAACGTTCTATTCGAATGTTGTTTTCATCTGGCGGTTCCGATTTCAAAGGCACTTTCGCGACGATTGACGTTTGAATTGTGATGTTATTCCAAATATATTTGATGACTGCATATCTGTCGTGCGTTCTGAAACTTCCGCTGATAATGTCACAAGAATGCTGAACGAGGGATCTTCAGTTAGCGTCAAGCTAATGCGTGGCTTTAAAGCAAAGCTTCGAGGCAAGCTTCTGCACAGCTAGCGAAATAAAACAGCGATGAAAAAGTCATTGAAAATGATTTGTGTTAGGAGTGTTAATTCAGGAAAAGTGCACGAATATGGCTGGAACGTGGTCGCTTAATGTCTCGCGTCAGCTCGACGACAAACGCACGCATTTTCCTCAACTAAGTTAAGTTAGCTAGCAAGATCACATGGTCTAAAATGTTCGTCTATTTATTCTGGAGATAAAACAAGCGTCTGTATATTTCGCTATGAAAGGTTGATAAAAAAAAATGTGTTAAAAAAAACGTAAACACAAATTAGGGAGGTCAATGGCTTGTTATTGGCTAGAATTTCTTTTCACGAGACACGTTTTATACTTGTCATCCGATTAAAAACACGCGGACATATAAAATTTCCCTTCAAATAAACAGAATTATAAATCGTACGGAAAAGCCTTTACTTACATTCGTGCATTCTACTGTCGCGTCCGACGACAAAGCTCCCGTGCTTTCATGCAGTAGCCTTTCGCTCGCGCTGTGTCAAAAGATCAGCAGCTGCTTCCTCCATCCACGCAGCGCGGAGATCACGCCGCACGGCAACGCTTCCGTGCCCCCCCTGCCGTCGCCAAGGCAACAGAGCCACTTCAGCCAATCACACCCCCTCCTCTCCGATATCCCCCTGACAACTGCCGCATCGCAGTAGCACTTTTTTAGCAAACCTAAGCAATTGCGTTCAGCATGCGCTCCGCGTTGCACCACGTTATTCATTCGTTCGTGAGAGGTTTGTGACGGAAAACTCGGTGGTTTTCAAACGGTTTCGCTTAGAGGAGAGCCTAAACCGGTCGGTGCAGATTCAGGCATTTTGACGTCATATTCTCATTGAGAATTTGCTTCATATTTAATGGCTTTTCCAACTTAGACGGTGTTTGAACAGCAACCAGTTTACGCTGGAAACGAGGTCAGATGCTGTGGCGTCATTAGCGGGGGAGTCCTGGAGGCTCGTCGTCCAATCACAAGCTACTTCGCCATGTGAAGTAGAGGTACTTAAAACTTACCAACTTACATAAGTATTGTGCTCTAATGAAATTTTAAACTCGATGGAAAGTCAGGAGCAATACCATATCGTACCTTTTATATACTATTAAATATTTATTTCTGTTGTAAATGCTGCCATAAGTAGCTAATAATAATGTTTGTACATTATGATTGGTTCTTTTTAATGCCATAAAAAATACGACTAAATTTACAGCAAAGAGTAAATGTCCTTTAATCTAAATGGGTTAATTTTAAGCCTTAATTGCAGGTCAACAGGTCTGAGTTATTTCATTAAACAATTAGAAGTGTATTAACTGCAGCCTTATTATAAGAGCTGTTTATGCAACTGATCCAAGCATGTTCCAATCACACGATTGATTTATGGTGGGCTGAAGGAGGGTCTTCAACAGAGGACAGCGAGGACAAAGTTGAAAGGAGATACAGTGTGTCAACTTCATTCTCATATGAATCTCTCAAGTTAGAAACCAAGACAGTTTTGTGGAGTTTTTATTTAAGTGTTTATTAATTGATTTTTTTTTATTTTTAATTGTCAAGCACTTTTAGAGAAACCACACGTTGAACTATTCATTGCTGACATGAAAAACGTTTCTAATGAAGTTGGGAAAACAAATTCTGATGAAATGATCAAATCAACAAATAAAAAATAAAGCAAAACAATGAAAATATTCTCAAAATGTACTCCCTCTCAGGCCATCCAAGATGTAGATGAGATTTGGAAAATGTTTGGACTGGAGTAACCTATTCATTACAGAGAACCCATTGGTAAGGAAGTCATACTAAATTTCTGTTCCAATGTGTTTACGCATGCAGTTTTTCACACTAAAATTGTTGTCCATATTATAATTACAGCTGTTTTTAATAAATAGGGCTTTTAAGGAATGTTTTTTGTCCTGCAGTGTATCCAATGCTTTCAGTGTTTCAATGTGTTGTTACTTTTTTGCCACGTTTATCCCAGATAAGGACGTTGTCAAACATACAAGACTGGAGGCAGAAAAATGTAAGTTGAAGCCACTGAAAGCCCCAGTCTGGTATGTATCTATCAGTGTCTATAGCTGGAGTTATGGCTTCACTGCCAGATGGCTAAAACTAGGAATTCATTTGTATCTGATTTCTCATATCACAATTTATTATTAAATGTCGATATGGGTCATTAGGTGACTTTTTTTCCCTATGTTGAAAAAGGCCATCCAGTTTAATATACAATCCATTTCCACTCAGTTCCCTAGATAAGCAGTTCAAGGCTGCGAGTATGTGTACACACCTCCATTCTTTTGGCCTTAAAAATCTGAACTACCTACCAGCCATGTTTCTGAAATGCTTTTCATTCGTCTAAGTTTTAGTATCTGATTAATGCAAGCACAATTTTGTGTGTGATGGTATTAGAGAAAAGCGGTTAATTAATTAACACAAACCGTTAGATTACAATGACCCAAACAAAAGTGTGTAATACTATACAAGTGCAACTGTGTCCTTGCATTCAATAGGTTTTTTTGATGACTACAGTCTCAAAAGCAAGTTTGTTTAATCTAAAAACAAATCAGTCTAGTAGATTTAGGCCACGAACAACCTTTGAGTTATTAATGTATTATGTCATATAAAACAAAAAGTTGCAGAGCAAAGAATAAAAACAAATACTTGAGTGCATAAACCTGCCACAAAATATCTGAAAATCAATGCGGTTTAGCAGAGGTCTGGCTCTGAAATGCTTGTTTAGGCTGTTTGCCTATAGGTGGCGCATATTTACCTAGAAATTGGGAGTGCAAAGGGTTTATGAATTCAGTCAATAAGGAGTCAGTCTTATCAGACTAGATAAAGCACACCACCGTAAAAGTCTCCAACAGCACTCACTTACGTTATTTGCACAAGTGGAGTATCTGCATTAGAGTATTACAGGAAGACGACACCTGCAATCAGGGTGGTTTTGTCTTCTAATAACAGTAATCGAGTCATGTTTAACAAGCTCTTGAAGGCAATACACAATTCTGTTCAACTGTAGCGACAGCTGTTAGGGGTTTTCAGGCTAGAGTTTTATCAGAAAGTAGTGCAACCTATAAAACATGTGATTAAAACAGCAAACTTCCTCTTTACACATCAAGCGTACAGTTAGGAATCAACAAAAACAAGCACAAGCAGCGTTGATCTAATAAAGTTTATTTTCTTAAAAATGACCAGTTTCTGTTCTTTTCTAGGAAATTAAACCCTTTTTAAATTCATACTAGCATCTACATAATGGTTATTGAAGACTTCACAATATATTAAGTCTAGATGTTATGGTACACATGCATAAAATTCAGGCTGCATGAGAAGCCACAGTCACCACATTACACATAGATGGAGTTTGAGGGGCAAAAAAGACGATGGGGCTGTAGAGATACTTGTCTCAGCTTTAAAGAGGCAAGGGGCCTCCGATATAACCAACTCCAGCATACCTTTTCAAAATCGCTATCATACTTAAAACAGGCACAAGTCAGGCCATGGGCCCAAAAGAATGCAATAAAAATGATTTGAAAATCAAGAGGCATTTTGAGGATGCTATGACCACATGGGCAAAATATTAATTGAATGAAAATGTTCTGGGATTGTTTTAAATACAACTTTTTATATTCCGTGTAAGATTAACAGTCAAACATGTTTCAGAATCCTTTGGGCCCTTGTTTAACACTTCAAACCGCTTGGAGATTAAAGCTCCAAATATTTAGAAAGGGAACTAAAAAAAAAAAAGAGAAGGAGAAATAGGCAAAAATAACCCTTTTTCTAATTATGGCAGCAACAAAGGTGATGCAAACATTTCTGAACCTGCACAACCGTAAATTCCACACTTCAATCGCTCGCGTAAAAAGACGTTAAAAGTCACCTCGTTAAAAAAAAAAAAAAAAAAATGCTGGAGGACAATTTAGTGTTCGTTTTCTGATCTTTTCTTTGTTATTCCTCTTTCACAGAAAGAACTTATATGCTGAGACAGGAGTATGATTACAGCAAGCCTAATGTGTGCTAACAAAAATATTAATAACAATAATAATAATAATATAATAATAAAATAAAAGACATTCAAATACAGTAAGATTTTTTTTTTGCCTGAAAATACAAAACTACATGAGAAAGCATTAAAATCATATTTGTAGATCAGAAACACATATTAACATATTTTAAAAAAGCAAGTGCTAATCACATTGTTTTTTTTGTTTGTTTGTTTGTTTTGTTAATTTTTTATATCATACATATATTTCAGCACATCTGCTGTCAAAAAACAGTCGCCGGAAGCCATAATGGAATGGCTCTGCCTCTTATCCGAGAAACCGCAATCTGTAGCTCCTAGTGGCTCGGGTCACGGTCAGATCTGTACAAAAACTGCAGCAGAACTCGTCTTGAATCTCCACATAGCACTGAAGTTGCACAGGGCAGGGCGCACAGCGTCGGACTTTGTGATTGGAAGGACCCAAGAAAGTCTACTCCCCTCCCAAACTCAACACCACTGTGGCACCCACCTCCATAATCCTGAGTCAACATATTGCTTCACAATATTTCACTCTTCCAAATCATCCTTCACGCTCCCAACCAGAAGTGAAGAGAACTCCTTGCATCAAAACATCTTCTCAGTAAGCAATATACAATAGAGTCTGCACCCAGTACTGAGGCAGCTTTGGAGTTTCACCTTTCCGAGGATAGTTTCTCTTAAAATGATTGATTCAAAGTCTGACAGTTTTAGTTGTCCACACACACTTCGCACACCAGGTCTCTCTGGCCCAGAAATGGCAGGCGCTCTGGATTTGTAGGCAGGTACGATAAAGGCCAGGGTGCTGTGATGGAGGTTGAGCTGGATTCTCAGTTGTGCTGTAATGTGTTGGATTCTATGGGAGGTGCAGAGTCATACAGAGTGTCCGTATCATGGGTCGGCTCTCCTGCCAATGTGCAAGGATTGGACAATGTACCCGCGCCGCAGTCACAAAAAAACCTGGATAGGACAGATTAGAAGGGATTAGAGCCGATTTATCTATGCATCCACTAAATCCTACTGAAAAAAAATACAGTGAAGTCATTTAGAATTTTTTTTTTTTAAATGCGTATAACTTCCTAAGTCCAAGAATTTTGAGAAAAATGGATCAGAGTTGTCTATGGAAGCTTGTTTGTTTCTGCTGACAACTGGTTTAAAATTAACTGACTTTCTAACAATTTGGTTGTTTTCTCACAATTCTGACTTTTGTCAGTGATGGAAATAAAAATTGCGAGATGTATACTTAGGAGCAGTTGACATTTATTCTGGTGGCAAAAATGGGTTTCTACAGTTTTTAACATTGATAAAAAATAAATCAAATATTTCTAAAACACCAAATTCGTATATATGAGAATGATTTCTTTAGGACTATGTGACACTGATAACTGAGGTAATGGCTGTATAGAATACATTAAGCCATTGTAAAATATATTAAGAATAGGCTTATTCTCTATTATAATAATTTTCCACAATATTACAGTCTTTACTGTATTTCTCATCAAACCCATACATTAATACTTAAGCATATGCCTTGGTGAGCCCAAGGCCATGTCCACTTGTCCACATGTAAAAAAGAATTCTCTCCAAAAACATTATCTCCATCCACATAAAAAAAGCTAAAGCATGCTATGAACCTGTCAAGAGCATACATATAATATCAAGCGTAAAGTCGTGTTGGCCAATCAAAAGCCTGAAAAAGTTGACAGAAGGGAGATAATTGCTTCACAGGCCAAAATGCCCAATTTCACGGTCTAAATGATAACACTGCATTTAAAAAGCTGCGGTTTTGAAAATACCTGCATTCTTGAGGACAAGGCCAAACAGAATTCCTTCAAAAACCTTGCAACCCCAAACGTTTTAACAGTAATGTATGCATGTTGCACTGTATACAAGAATTTTTTGCACAGACCTATCATGCCGTATAAACTCCACATCATGCCCTTGGTGGCACTTCTTAATACAATTCACACAAATTGCATTTCGGTCTGTTGTGTTGCAGGTGTGACACCTAATAGAAGAAAAAGATGGTGAAATGCTACAATCAAGCAATTCTGTTGGCTTTCAAAGCAGACAGCTTTAAGTTGCCTGCCTTCGGATTACCTGTAGAAATCGTGCATGGGGTAGCTGGTGTAACTGGAAATCTTGTACAGGCACTGACCTCTGCTCACCGCCTTTTCTATGGCATCCTGATTGTTCATGATTTTGTTATCTACAAAGTTATGAAAAACATTTACATTCAAAAATATGTAATACAAAGGGGTAAAGCGAGATGCGTTTCGATGATAATGTTTACCTTTCATTGTAACGTTGACACCAGAGGCTAGAAATAAGCCTCCAAATCTGTTGTTGAATATTTGATTGCCTTCCAGAGTTGCTGTGGCATGGTTTGTGATTTCAATGCCTAAAGTGAGGGTGAGAGAGTGTGTTATTTGGACGATTAAATAGAGAAACACCACAGACTACACAATCATGATGACATACGTTTTTATTAGTTTACAATTTACCATTAAGACGACAAGAGAACCATTATATAGTATTGACATTTTTTACCCAAAAAAAAGACAATTTGCTGGAAATCAACCCTAGGGCATCAGAACAGATTTTGACAAATGTAGCATTGCATCACTAATGCATCCAAAAGCTAAATTGAAATATCTGAAATCTTCTCTGGTTAAGAAACAAACTCATCTACATGTTGGATTGCCTGAGGGCAAGTTCATTTTCAGCAATTTGCCATTTTTGGATGAAATGTTCCTTTAAGACCACCAGAGTGACAGCATGTATGCACTTCTGACCTAAACCTACTGACCTGCAGCAAAGCCATCAAATATCCGGTTCTTCCGCAGCACCGGGTGGCTATTTGTGCTGATGAGAACACCAGCCTGTGCATTCCTGAAGATATCGTTTTCTTCCAACAACCCTGAACATGCATATAAAGACACTGCTATTAGTTTCTATCATAATTATAAGGCATACTACATCCATCATATTATTTGGTCAGATTTTTGACACAGATAAACCTTTTAACCACAAGAGTTTTAATTGGGAGATTAATCACTAATTTAGCTTAACCTTTGATCAGAGTCTGTTTTGAATTTTTTTTTACTTTTAAGTCACTCTCAACTGTGCCTATGAGCAGTGAAAAATCTTCCAAATCTGTTCTTACCCCTCCCTCCGTTGAATATGCAAATACCCCCATCCCGTCCATCATGGATTTTATTCCTGCGCAGCGTGGGGTTGCTGTCCGTCTTAATCCACACCCCCGCCATGGCATTATCAAAGATCTCATTGTCCTCGATGAAACCCAGCCCTAAGAATAGACCACCAAATGATGTTAAACATTAAAAAAAACGGAAACTAGGAAGGCCTACGTGAGATCTAACTATTTATGGCTAAAATGGAAAAAAGACACACTCATTAACAAGCTTCATAAGGATGGAGAAGACAGAGATAAAGTGGATAAAGAACTTACCAGAGTTGTAAACAAGGATACCTCCATTTTGTCCACCCCAAATTTTATTTCTTCTAATTTTTGGATTGCTTCCAGTTCTTTGTTAAAAAAAAACAAGTAAAAACATCAACCATGCACAATGCATCCAAAAAAATGAATCCAACGTATACAAAGGCAAACCACTTTTTCTTTTTACACTATCAAGACTCTTGAAAATCAATTTGTACTCCTGATACTTCCTGAAGGAGCAGAAATTCAATTACGTCCTACCTGATCTGGACTCCAGAGTACATGTGATTGTAGATATCATTATCTTCCAGTACTCCATGTCCGTTGTCATAAAAATACACTCCAACCTTTTCAGATATAACAATATTAGGAGGGAAGAATGAAGGCTAGATTGTAGCGAACTAACTTTTGAAGATCCAAACCTGTTTTCCGCTGTGTATCCTGTTCCTCCGGAGTACCGGTGTGCTTCCTGTGGTCACCCACACTCCAGCCAGAGTGTTGCTGTACACCTCATTTTCCTCTATTACACCCTGGCCCTTTTCATGCTACAAACAGAAACAGGCAGTTCAGGGAGAGTCTAGTGCATACTTGTTTATTCTTTCCGCAGCCTGTAATGTATTGAAGTCAGTTCACGTTCATGCTCACCACATAGATTCCTCCATGCTGCCCGTCATGGATCTTGTTGTGCCTTACTATAGGACAGCTGTTCGTTCTGATCTGAATGCCAGCCAGGGCATTTCCATAAATATCATTTCCCTCAATGAGGCCCCTCCCATCACCAAATATGTAAACGCCTCCTTGGTTTCCATTGAAGATGGCATTTCCCCTAGATTAAGAGCAGACATTTCACTTTATAAGTAATCAACTAGATGGAACAGTCAATTCCAAGTGTGCTGGGCGTTAAGTGACCTGAGCAATACCTAATCGATATCCAAAATGAATAATTATTTCCAAAATATTGATTTATACTAATATGCCACTGCAAACTTAAATTTCCACATGCAACACAGAAAGGACAATGGAGACTGACCTTATAGTTGGGTCACTGTTAGAGGTGATCCACACACCAGCAAAGTTATTAGCATAGATTTTGTTTTCTATGAACTGGCCTCTGCCTTTCTCGTGTACGTAGATGCCCCCTGTTTGGCCGTGGTGGATCTCACAGCGTACTACGGTGGGGTTCGCGTATGCTTTCACCTCAAATCCTGCAATCCTGTTCCTATGGATATTACAGCTCTCAAAGTAGCCCTGCAGAGGGAGACAACGAGACTGAAATCAGCTCACTGGCTAGAACAGATTGAATCTCTTTCTGAAGAAATATTAGGAAATATTAGTAATTACCATGCCATGGTCAAAGGTAAACACTCCTACATCTCTGCCATGGTGGATGTGATTACGTCTAATGATAGGATTGCCATGATTTTTTACCCAGATACCCGCAAGCGCATTGTTTGAGATTTCGTTATCTTCATAAATACCCTGCAACACAACAGCTCACAGGTAAATATTGCAAGATTATAATCTTGTATCTTGAAAAAACATTTTACACTTTTGTCTGCTACTGTATAATCTACAATTAATGACTAACACTTCGTGTCAACACTGATATAAAGCAGATTTTCAAAATGAAACATGATTTCGACCACAGCATGTAGGCAAAATAGCAAAGCTTTGTATTTTTACTAATAAATAGGATCAGTCTGAGCCCGTTTCATACTTATTCAAATTTACATGAATCAATTTCGAGGAGGATTTGGTGCTTTTCTTCCTGTGTAGTGCTTGACTAAAAGGTCAATATGATCCTGCTCTATGGAAAACACTTGCGTGACAAATACTCAGCAGCATTTCAGTACAAGTAGGCTAAATATTATTCGTTTTGAAGAGTTCAAAAAGCAACCACGAAGGTTCCTACCTGTGCATGATCAGTGATGTAGAGTCCAACATTTTCACAATCGCTGATGTTGCAGTGTTTGATAGTAGGTCCGGCACCCTGACCACTTACACACACCGCTGATCCCACTGCACAGAAGACAGAGAGGAACTGCCATCTCAAAACCAGCTGGCAACAATCACTGTTTATCAGCTTATCACGTCACAAAAAAATTAGATATGAAGTAAACATCCATGATGACTAGATACACAAGCACGATTTGGACTATCTTCCAAAAGTTAGGAATCAGTACATTTTTAAAGAAATGAATCTTTTAATTCAGCAACACTGCATTAAACTTTTTAAAAGTGACAGTAGCAACATTACAATGCTACATAAGACCTGTTTCAACTGTTATATACTGGTAAGAACAAGAAATGTTAACTGATTATATGAAAACAGCATATTAGACTTCATTTTTGAGGGTTCATGTGACACTGAAGACCGAGCCCAAAGTAGTTTATTATGCTAGAGAAGCAGATGAAACGTACCTGTGCAGGTACTACGGATTACGCAGTGGTCGATGTTGGGGCTGCAGTTAACGGTGATCTCTAAACAGTGGTGAGCATTATGGTGCTGTGCAGATTTATCATCAGGGTTGAACTGGGGGTAAACCAGAATTATAACACACTCAAACACATGATTTGCTGCAACCTCTAATAAACAATACCATGGATGATTCAGATAAGAGCAAGTAGTATTATCAAATACACATCACATAATGGCTTAAGCTCTAAAAAGACAATGCACTAAGAGAAAAAAGTTGAATAAATTACTAGACTCACCCTGATGGTCATGTAGCCCACATATGCATCTTCAGATCCTTCCATAAACACAAACGTTGAATCTCTAGTGTTTTCGATGACAACCTTGTCAGCTACCTTCCCTGAGGCTAAATGGAAAGAAAACAATGATGTGACTTCCTAGGAATGTATGGTTAAATGCTTTAAGATCTAAGGACAAAAACAGGGTCATCAGGTTCACCTGCACCAATCATTGTGATGGGAGATTCAATGTAGATCCATTCATCTGTGTAAATGCCAGAATGCACAAATATCAGGCCATCAAAATGGGCCTCCTGCACCCCTCCCAATGCATCTTCAATGGTGTCATAATACTACAAATCAGAAAAATACACTGCAGTTATAATGCAGCTGAAAACTATTGAGCCACCTACAAGAAATTAAGCAACTAAAGCAAAAGAACCATACCAGCATATTCTCTCTGCCTTTGTATCTGGCTGGATTACTATAAAAGTGTTCTGCAAAACCAGGCTTTACATGTGCTCCTTTATACTGTAGAAAAAAAACACAAACGCAAAAACTTGAATGAACAATTATGAAATTTACAGACATTTCCATCTTCTGTTAATTTCTAAGCTTTCAAGAGTGAACAGCATTATTACTCCGGCAAATTACAAAATGCCTCACAATGGAAAACTCATCTATGGATTCACATGACAAGATGATCATCTATAAACTGACTCATCAAGAACAACAGAATTACAAGCTCTCATACCAACTGCTGAAAGCTCTCTTTCCACGGGTTTGGTTGCTCATACTCTTCCGGGTTGATCTGATAGAACTTCCCTGGCTCTGGATGCATCATGGGCCGTGTGTACTCAAACACCTCCATGTATAGTCTCTTCCTATAAATCGCACAGACAACAGACAAAACAATCACTCTCAACCAATCCACATATTCAAAACAATACAGTGGTGAACAAGCACTTTCTATATTTCTACTATAATTTCAGGTAAGTGCTCATTGTTAAAAAGGTTAACACAATTAGCAAGGATTAATGAAATTGATCAAAACCAAGAATAACAAACAGCAATTTATCAGCAATTTGAAACATATTTGCATAATGCCCACCCACATTCTATGGCACGAACAACTTGCCCCTCCCATAAACAGTACAATTTCCATGTGGATTACATCATGTCAAGACGATGCTGTATCCTGAGCTGTCATTCAGTTATGGCAATGGGCGTTTCATTTTCCGACTCACGCTATAGCGGTAGACCAATCATAAAGGACTGCTCCATCTGACCAATCACAGCAGTGAGGGCTCACACAAAGGCGGGGTTTAGACAGACTGATTCTCGAAACTGCTTTACACAAGTAGTTTACGAATCATTTAGAAATGGGGTAAAATTAAATCTGTTTTTGGAGAAAAGTGTTTTTGACCTTGCATACTTGTAAACCTGTTTTAAGAGACTCAATGCAATATTAGCAACCTTTAAAATGGCATAATAGGGGCACTTTAAACTCATCTTCCATATTATTTGCAATATAATTGCTGTCTACCTGTCATAACCATCATAAAACTCAGACAATGCAACAATGTGCTGCTTGTCCCAGCATTATGCTCTACTTAGTCATTAGTAGCCCATTTACACAGTGACATCGCCCTTACAATTCTCCTCCATGCTCCTACACTTAAAGAGATTTATGTACTCCTGTAAAATCAATCTATTGTCATTAAATAAAATTCTCACCAGAGAATGGGGTCATTTGCAAGCTCACTGAATCGCTTGCATACGCAGGCAGCCTGGCAGAGATCCTGCTCCAGCAGGTAGGAGAATATCTTCAGAACGACTTCATCTGGAAGCTTCTCTTGGAGATACTGCTCCGCAGGTGCAGCTGAAATAAAGCCAACAGGAGAAGAGATCTAAACCAAATTGCTTATAGCACAATGAATTACTAGCTCTTTGATCAGAAGCAAAACTTAATGTAACCACAATTAAATGATCGAGACTCACCTGGCAAGTCTTGGGATTTTCCCGACACTCTTGCACGTTTAGCTCTGTGACCAAAATTTTCTGTGGCTGAAGTGGAGGCTCCCTGCATCACAAATTAGACGTTAGATTGCAAATTGCTCGTTTTAGATTAAAAAGATCAATGTTTGTTAAAAGCGCAAACTAAACAGGGATAGCATGAATCTCAAGAGGGCAAAATCTTTACCTCCATACTGTTTTTTGTGGGGCACACGGTTCTTTTAGGCAATAGGGACTTCCTACGGAGTTGGTATGGACTGTTTTGAGCTCCTGGACCAGATTCTTCTGCAACCATATCTGCAGGGATGTCCTCATCTACAGAGAGCATAGGAAGAAAAAACAATCCATTCAGGAAACATCTCTCAACCTGCCCTGCACGGGCTCAGACCCCAAGATCCAATGCAAACTCCTAATTCCCATGTGAATTTTGCAAACCATGCCTGCTGGAACAAAATGGATCCATTCTCGCAATGAAAAAGTCAAAAAGCAAGCTTTCTGGTGGTCTTTTCTCCAAAAGCACAGCAGCACAGACAACACTTCCACCCATTATTTTACGGAGAACGCCACAATCTGTGAAAAACCTGAAGTTTCACGATAGCTTGCTTAGCCATATCTCGCCATTTAAGGAGTAAAACTCTTAAAAGTCTTAATTGTCTCTTGTTTATGCAATCATGAACACGCTGTTATACTTTATTTTTAAAGCAATGCCTAGATTAATTTTGTTTCTGGTAAACGCGACAAATGCTGTTCTTCAATCAACTACAAATGTCTTAAGAGTTCCCTACCTGCTCACCTCTGTTTGTGTGTGCAAGTTCCCTACCTACCTGTCAATACCTGGTGTACAGATCACCTGAGAGCATTACAGTCTGTCCTTCCCTACAGCACATTTGGTACCTGGAGACAACATCCAAAAATGAAAAATGAGAATAGCAGCTAAAGCTTGGCTCTGAACTGTCACGAATTGTATGGCAACTCACAGCTGACTGATCCATTGGTAACAACAACTTTACAGCAGGGCAACAGGAGTACATCAGGGCAAAATATGAAAACACCACCTGCTTATTAAATCTTTATCTGACCAGCTGTGACTCTTCTCTTTCTGCCTGCCTAGAAAGAGGTACAAAAACAAGGTAGTATGGAGAAGATGCTATTCCTTTCACCTAAAACACAGATTCAAGGACCTAGAAGCATACCTTTAAACTTGTCTGCTGCAAAACAGATATTACACAACTCTTAACTAAAGTGCAGTTATGGCATTAGATGGTAATACCACAGCACTACTGCTGGTCCCAAAAAAAAAATAAATTTGAGTATTGCGAGTACAGGTTATATTACGTAATATTCACTTTGAGAAAATCAATATACTGTGCACTGTCAGGTCAATGCATTGTTTAGACCAGTTTTCTTATTGAAATAACAAACGTTTCACATCACATCAAATGTAAACAATAAGATAGTCAAATACCCTCTTCACTACTAGTCTAAAATGAACCTACAATCCCTAATACGTGCTTAAAGAGCAAAAAAACCTAATGCTCCAGCATTTTATCAATGGAAAGTCTGTCAGTGGGGGGTCTGTAGCCAAGCTAAACGTGGAAACAAAGGTTTCTGATTGATCATCGCAGATGCACCTCCATCAGCAGAACCCAGGGCCTTGTGCATATCATCTGTAAACGTGCAACCACCACCACTCGTGTGATAAATGTCCCATTACGCACAAACCCCCTACAAAACAGCAAAGAGAGCCTTTATCCAAACCCCGTTTGCTCGCTTTGAGCCCAACTGCGCAGCTGCTTACATTAGCTTGCGTGCTACCTAGCAGTGTGTCAACAGAGTCAACTTAACAGCTAATGCGTTGAAAGCCAACCCAAACCTAACAAATGCTGCTGAAAATACCAACGCGATGCAGTAATAAACAGACAGCGTACTAATGTTTGGTGTAAATGGACCGTGTTGTGCATCAATGGCAGCCCACACTGGATACTAGCAGCTACGCAGCGGAGATTTCCCTGCCTAAATCCACTTCTCCCTTCCACTCACAACCCACGAGAGGTGGCTTATAGCAAATATGAATACAAATGTACCTTGCCACCTTGTTTCTAGGATTAACGCCAACCCGGAAAGGTGATACGTGCGTTAAAAGCTAGCCGTTCACGGTTCTGGCTCGCGAAGCCCAAACAAAGCGCGGCCTGGCCTGTATATATGCGCCTCGACGCTGTGCACACAAACCCTTTTATTCAGGCCGTTCGGCTTCGGAGTGGCCGTGTGGGGTTAGATAGATAAAGCACTGTACACGACACTGCACGACGTTGAAGTGTTGTTGAATTAAAGGCCTCCGTCTCACCTCTTTCTGCGTTGTTTCTTTCCGGCTGCACCGGGCGCGGCCTCGACACTCGCCTGGGTCTCCTGCTGCTCGCTCTGACGGAGTTCATTTGGCGAGGTGACTTTACCAAGAAAAAATAAGCTTCCCTCGAACCTTATCCTGATGTTGTTAGCATTTACACAAATCTCTGGTCTAAAACAAGTCAAATCGTCCGTCTAAGCCGAAAAAGGACACCAACCCGGGGCAGTTTTTCTTATTCGGGGTGTTGTTGGTATGTTTTTTTCGGACAGCTCCCCCCTGTGCTGAGCTCCGTGTCTCTCTCTCTAGCAGGAGGAGCCATTAGCATGGACATGGAGAACATGCACAAGGGGGCACCACTGATATTCGCCCAAAAGTGTCATTTCTTTTAGATGTTATACTTCCAATATTGAATCAAATTGTTTCGAAACGTAGACCGCCCTGGTATTTGAATGGAATTGAAACCTCTCCTGGAGCTTAAACTAGTCACCTTGGTAGCAGAAGGGGTTAAGGTTCTGGGAAACCAGCTAGAACAGTTGAGGGTCAGCTGGCCATCTTAAGCTGGTTTAAGATGTTTTGGTTAGATAAACTTACTTGAAAGCATTGCCGTTACAAACCTGGCCTATTTAAAAAAAATAGTTAAGAAAATTTCTTATATATTAGTGAAAAATGTTTTTTTGGCTTGATTTTTTTTTTTTTTTTTTACCAGATAAACCGGGATTCTGATACTACCACTCTGAGATATGATCCTTGTGTCTGACTCATATACTTCATACAGTGAAATATACATATAAAAAAATATTTTTAAAGTGTTTTTTTTCTGCAGACCTCCCACCAATTTACTGTGCCATCCTGGTGTATTTATTACATATAAAATATTGTATTGTTTATTAATCTAAATACAAATTTAAAAGGGTACAAGTAAGGTCAGCCTGAATTAAACATTTTTAATTCTAGTATTAAAACATTAGCTTGAAAATCTGTCTAAAAATAAAATCTGATATTTGTAACATTTCCACATTTATCCATTAGATGGCATCATTATCACTAACCAAAATTGATGTTGTGATTTTAACTGACAATATACACAAAATAATTTTTAGAACGTTTTTACTCTGAGTAAGAATATTTGACAGAAAGCTTAAGAATGTGGCAACAAAAACAAACCTGCAAAAAAACATCTGAAAAGAAACGGAAGGTGCTAAAATGGAACATATTTCTAATCTACTATAGATTATATCAATTTCCATTATACAAACAATTTTACAGAAATGTTGGACTTCTATCCCCTGAGCCGATGCTCTGCTCAGGCTGAAGTTAGTTTGACTTTGGCAGAACGTGACACTATCTCATTGATGAAGCTATTGTTTTGTCCGATGACCTCTGCCTTGAGTTTGCGAAGCTCCTCTTTGACAGCCTCGTCAGACATGTCTTCAGCATGCATCGATTTAACCTTAGCCAGGAAAGCCTCGATGATCTTCTCCCCCTCCTACGGGCAAGATTACAGATAAACGGTTTACTCAATATATATTAAAAAACACACAAGCAGCAAAGCAAACACATTTTCCATCTCACTTGTTTCTGGAGGCAGCGTTTTTTGGCTTCAGGTCCAGCTTCCTCCCCAGCTTTGGAGATATCCTGGAACTCCTCAAGCTCCAAAGCCTTCTCCCGTGCATTAGCGATCACATGTTTGGGGAAGTTAGCAAGCTCTGCCACATGAATCCCAAAGCTCTGGTCACAAACGCCTAAGTCAAATAAGTCATAAACACCATAAACCACTAAACAAAAAGGAAACATACAAAAAGAACAGTTTTTTGGTAAAATACTTCAAGAGTCACCGTTTTTCACTTTGTACAGCATGGTGAGAGTGCTGTCTGTGGTCAGGGCAGTGACGTGGAGGTTACGGACAGTGGGAACCTGCTGTGCAAGTGCTGTCAGCTCGTGGAAGTGAGTGGCAAACAGGCAGAAGGACTTGAGGCGTGTGGCTATATAGTCGGAGATAGCCCAGGCCAGACCAAAGCCATCGTATGTAGATGTGCCTCTGCCCAGTTCATCAATAATGATAAGAGAATCCTCTGTGGCTGATCTACAGAGTCAAAACGTAACATGCACTCATTACAATGGATATGCATTTAAACATTTAAATGTACGCTGAAAGTCAATGTATTATAACATTGTATATTTTTAAATGCGTGTTTTAAAGAATAAGTTCCAGCAGCACAATATTGATTACTACAAAAATAATTAAATAAAATCATTTTTTAAAACATTTATTATTTGAGTGGTAAAACGGTTGTTTCTTTTTAGACTTTATGGCATTATGTTGCTTCAGCGGCAAAGATACACTAAATCATGTTAACATGTATATTGTTTATATCTTGTGGCCATAATATGAAAACAGCATTTTAATATTTACATCTTGTCCCTTTTTACAACGACAAATCTACAAATTCTGTTAATTCGGCTTAAAGGAATAATCAGCCCAAAAATGTAAATAGTCACTTACTCATACTCGTGTTGTTTCAAATCATTATGCGTTTTTTTTGTTTATAAAATCTCTTTATTTTCCACCAAACAATTCTAGTTCCCATCTACTACCATTTTTGTCCATCTAATGGAAACTAAAATGATTAGGTTTCCACATTCTACACGATACCTTTTTAACTTCTACAGAAGTCAGTCAGTCAAAGAGGTTTAGAACGACATGAGGGTGAGTAAATGACAGAAACACAACTTATGTTATTGAATGGACTATTCCTTTTACTGAACCCAGAATGTTCTTTTAAAAATAACATACAAAATCTGTTCTCACCGAAGAATAGCAGCAGTCTCCAGCATCTCAGCCATGAAGGTGGACACTCCTTTTATCTGGCTGTCCCCTGCACCCACTCGAGCGAGCACGCAGTCCACCACGCTCAACTCTGCCTCATCACATGGCACAAAACAGCCAATCTGTGCCATCAGCACGATCACACCCACTTGACGGATATATGTAGATTTACCACCCATATTTGGACCTAGAAATACCAGAAAAAAAAAGACTTTTATCTTAGCCATTATGGATAAATGCATTTACGTACACGAAACTTCCATTTCATAATCCTCCTATTAAATAGGTTCTGACCTGTGATGATATGAAACATCTCCTCGCCCCTACTGAAGGTGACATTGTTGGGAATGAAAGCCACATCATCTTGGGCTTCAACACAGGGATGTCTTGCCGCCTTTAGAATGAGTCTCCCTGACCCTTTGTCTAGTATTTTAGGCCTCACGTAAGGCACTGGAGCAGCATGGGACACCACAGCGAAGCTCACCACTGCATCCAGCTGAGCTATCACCTCATTCAGAGTCTGTACTGGATCCACATAGCCTATAGCACAAACACAGGGTTATTAGAAATCTGTCATCATTTACTCTCAAGTAGATGAGGTTTTGAAACTGATGCATTTCTGTGTTCTGCAGAACAATATTTTGTAAACGGCTGTTTTGGTCACCATTGACTTTCATAGTAGGAAAAGAAACAACTACGGGAAATCAATGGTGACTCAAAACACCCTCAAAACAACCATACTGGGTCATATTAAATAAAATGAATTAAATTTAAAAAATCATAATAATATTCAAATTTAATTTGTGCGTCAATGTATTTTGTAGTAATTGTACCAAAAGATCTCAACCTCACTCTTAAAATAAACCTGCAAAATGGCACAATGTACTGTATTAATAAGAGGGATATATAATTTTGCATTGTTAACATTTAATCCAGAACATTCCTCAATTATAAATTATAACAAAGTGGAAAAAAAGCCTTGAAATTACTTCGATGAGTTATTCTCACCCGCAGCTATGCTGATGATCTCTTTGACAATGGCATTCTGAGCCTCTTCGTACTCCTCTCTGCTTTTAGTGTACTCTTCATTCAAAGAGCTCAGCTTACTATAAAAAAAGAAACAACCCAGTCACTTACTAACAACTCTAACCATTAGTTGCAGTATTCAAACATCCCATACAACATCTCTCTTGCCTGTTTGTGAATCGGACACCATTCTTTTGAACATCTAAAGTAGTGAATTTTTTGTTGTTGCGAAGACTCTTCTCTTCTTTGCAAGTGACTCGGAAAAAGTACCCAATCTGTGCGTTGGATTCAAGCTTCACAGTCTTAGCTGCTTCCAACCCTAAAGCAAAACAAATAATTGGTTTTGTTACTAGCTCACCATTAAAAGCTTAATATTTCCACATTATGTTCACCTACCAAGTTCGCGAGCCGCACTGTTCAAGGCCACCTGCATGGCTTTCTCCAAACGATCCATGTTCTCTCTCAGTTCACTTAAGGTGGG
Organism: Enteromius afrohamiltoni; assembly: GCA_034779775.1. Lineage (NCBI taxonomy): Eukaryota > Metazoa > Chordata > Actinopteri > Cypriniformes > Cyprinidae > Enteromius > Enteromius afrohamiltoni. The sequence goes on from JAUYWG010034017.1 coordinate 20,008, forward strand.
ATCGAATGAGGGTTTCACCAGGAACTCATGATGTTCAACCTGGACAACAAAAACAAGAGTGGCAAACATTTTAGGAATTGCCCATTTTAGCCAAATTAACCTACAAACTAAAGGTTGAACCATAGAATGTAGATGGCAACAGCAGACCTGGTTCATGTCCAGTGTGGTTTCAATCATCTCCTGATATTTGGAGAAGTCTGAGACGAGGTCGTTGAGGGGAGAGATGAACGCTGCGTGCAGGAGAACCTGATGTTTCCCTGATAAAAAAATAGAGATGTCACTCCACAATAAACTGCTGCTCAGCAAATTAGAAGGTTAACAGGCAACATTTTGCTCACCACTGTATCTTTCCAAGGCCAGCACCAGATTCGGCAGTTGCCCCACAGCCTGATAGACTCTGTAACAGTCTTGCAAACTAGAGTTTTGACGCTGGAACTTCTTTGCCATTCGATTCAGGTCTGGAAAACGGCGGAGTAGATCCTCTTGACAACTCTTCCTCAGCTCAGAGTCTTCCACAAAGGTCTCCACAAGATCCAGTCTGCACATCATCACCACAAATGTAAGAGGCAAAAATAAACCACAACACCCACAAGAATCTTAAACAAGATCAAGTCAAAAGCTGCTAATGATGGTCAATTATTTCAAAGGAAAGTAATGATTACTTTTCAGAAATAAGAGTAAAGACATTTAAAACATTTCAATTTCAGATAAACACTGTTGTTTTGAATTTTCTGTTTAAACAATCTTTATAAAACACAGTGTACACAAATATTTAGAAAGGCTGTTTTACAACACTGATAACAAAAAAATGTTCCTTAAGCAACAAATCCACATATCAGAATGACTTCTGAAGCATCATTTGGAGTAATGGCTTCCCCAAATTCAGCTCAATAATCATTTCAATATATTGAAATGATTTCACAGATTTATATAATATTGTGCAGCCTTGGTGACCCTAAGAGACTTTTCAAAACCTCTTCAATCCCTAAACTTTTAAATAAGAACAATGTCATTGTATGTTGTTTTGTATGAAGCTCAAATAAATAATTATATGGTTAGTTGACAAATAAAAACTGTCCTATGGTGTAACATAAGCAAAAATGTATACATTTATTTATTAAAGTTACAGATAGCATGAGGTTTATCTTTAATATGTGTGTGTGTGCGCCCATGAGTATATAT
>JAUYWG010034018.1:0-21185 GCA_034779775.1 Enteromius afrohamiltoni
ATACATTTAGAATGTATGCATGAAGTTTGTTTGAAAAAGCAAAAACAGTTGGCTAAAATCGCAATTGCAATATTAGTTCATTAAATCGCAATATGATTATTTTGTCCATATTGCACAGCCCTAACGGTGACACATTTCTAGCTTGCCTTCATTTTTAAGAGGCATGCCCACCCAAAAAATTAAAATCCGGTTATTTACTCATCCTCATGTTGTTCCAACCCCATTTCTTTCTGCTAAATGCACGAAATATAAATATTTTAGAAGGATATTGGCAACTGAAAAGTTGAAGGTAGCCGTTAATTGTACATATTTTTTCCTCACTTATGTCAATGGCTACCGTCAGCTATTTCATCGCCGACGTCCTTCAAAATATCTTTTGTGTTCAACAGAGGAAGGACTGTTCCAATCATGCATGGGCTAAACGATCTTTCACTCAGTCTCTAACGTTCGATCAACAATCAATCATTTTGCATCGTGCGTTTCCGAGAAATTCTGGTTTTCATATAATTGTAATGAGCAGGTACGGCTGTAAAATGTATATATATTTTTTTATTCTTCACTATATTTGCAAATATTTTTATTGGCTTTTGCCCACATTTACCTCCAAAAATAACTCTAAAAGAGCTTTCCATAAAGATGACTAAAATATTTGTTATTTCTGTAGACTTATCCTCGGTATGAAGAAGGATGGCTTGTATACTGAATTCGTGTTGGACTTGACTGACCGGTTGTGCAGTGTTCATTTGTAGAGGGTTAATGAAAGGTGATTACTGCTGTTAGTTTGTCGAGGGTTAGCCATTGTTTGGTGAGCAGCACCAGCGTTTGAATCGTTGCATGATTGCAAATACGGAAGCAACATGACCATTGAGGACATTGTATAATAATACATCTAAAGTGTCCCATTTATGGCCAGGGTCAGGTCTGCTAGATGTGTAGTGCGAGTCATGTAATTAGTTCTTAGTTACTGATTACACAAACAGCGCCTTTACTTTTGTTGAATATTTGTTGAATGGTTCTTTTCCAGCAGATCTAGGTGACTCTTTATGTGTGCTGATTATAGGTTTGGCGTCGGGTCTGTGATCTGTATTGGATTGTTCAGGCAGGGCATGTTAATGGTGGGTCATTTTCTCTGCTCTTCATCACATTGCAGCCTGCTCATCTCTTTTACGATTAGTTTCTCTGTCAGTTCATCACAGATAAAGGTTATTTCCCAACTGTGCATCGCATTGCATGTTATTAATTTGGCTGTTTGACACGTTCATCACATTACAGGTCATTGCTCAGCTGTTCATCCCAGTTATCTGTTACTTTAGCTGTTCATCCCATTGCAGGTTATTTATCAGCAGCTCATCACATAACATGTTATTTTTCAGCTGTTCGTTGTTTGGGTGGCACGGTTCGGTTTGTGTTTTCGGTTCTGTACGGGTCTTGTTATTTTTTCTTTTAATCTTTAACACTCCAGAAATGTACTTCAGCGTATGATATATAGCTTAATTATCCACAAGTTAGGATACAGTATTAAAAAAGTGATATCATGTAATCATTCATAAACTGAATTGGATGCGTGTTGCACAATACAGCCGCAGTTCTATCCATTGTTTTATTTCCGCTGTCATCGTAGCTAATAGAGCGCGGATCGGGACGCAGTTTTCTGAATCACGTCCGAAAATTTTTTTCATACTAATGACACGTGCACTTTTTTTGTGTGGAAAGCCTGCTTTTATTAAGCAACTGTAGGAAGGGGTTCAGCGCCGTTATAACACAGACGCACATTCACGCTGATGCGACCGAGCCCGAGCATCCTTTCTAAATATCTGTCCGAACTGTACCCATCCTCTAATAGGTAACATGAAGTGTTCCCACACACCAGATTCCAACTCCGGGCAGCCTTCCTTTTCTCTCCCACCTGCTATTTCTACAGTACAGTATTGTGACCTGCAGCACTCACTCCACACCGTAGACGCCTCAATTCTTTCGCGCGAAAGGGAAACACACTGACGTCACATACGGGGCACGAGGCTACACGAGCATGTCACGAACCGTCGAACCGTGCGACGCATGCACCGAACCGAGAGAGGCGTACCGAACGGTTCACCCCTAGTTCGTTGCATTGCTTTGCTCACTGTTCACTACCATAACAGCTTGTTTCTCAGGTTTTTTGAGCCATCACTTTGATCTAGTTCAGGTTGTTTGTCTGTTTGTAACAGATGGTTATTTCTCTGGCTGTTAGTTGCATTAGATTCTAGAATGTTATTTCTTAGTAGTTCATCATAATGCAGATTATTCATCTGGCCTTTCATCACCATTACATGTTATTTCTCAGCTATTTATCATCATTAGGCTACATGTTTTTTTTTTTGGCTGTTCATAACTGTTACAGGTCATTTCTCAGCTTTTTATCACGTCACAGGCATATTCTCTGGCTGTTCATCACTATTAAGTGTGATTTCTTATCCTGTTACTGGTCAATTCTCTGGCTGTTCAGCTTTATTTCGTCATCGCCCGTAACAGGTTTTCTTGGGGGTCATCGCTTGATCTAGTTCAGGTTGTTTTTCAGTTGCCTGTATGTGACATTTTATTGCTTAATGATCATGTGAAGACATGCTTCAGAGATTACAGATGAACTTCAGACTGTCTTTCTCTGCAGAATCACTGTCAGAAACAAGCCCTTACTGTAAGGTCAATTATTTAGCTGTACAATGTTCCTCATTGTTTCTCATAAATAAAGACTGAATGTAGACAGTTTGTTTACCTCCATTATTTATAATCTGCTGGAGGCAAAAGGCCCTGGTGGCTCTTTAAAAATGCTGTTTTCTGAAATAAATTCCTGACACAGCTAGAGAAAAGATCTTGTCGCCGGGCCATTTATATGTTAAGGCGACAACGGTTCGGAAAAAAACAGTGATTGTTTCAGACTCTAAGCAGTGTAATATTATAGCAGTATATAATATTGCTTTGCGTGCATACCGGGTTATTATTTTATGCTTTTCACTTGCGTTATACATTGAGAGAGAGCCTAATTGCCAGAGAAGCTGTAGCTTCCAATCCCTTTAGAGTCGATAAACCCTGTTACTACTATCAAAGGCTAAGAAGACGCTCTCAGCAAAGGCCGAGGTCAAAACAGGTTGCTGTGTCTTTGATTGGATTTGGATGCCGTTTTTAGTAACGTTGTGACACTTATCAAGGCCTTCAGCTGCATGAGAATCATTTCCAGCGGGTCGTTAACGGCTGTCCTGTGCTATGCCGGGGATGCTTTCTGTCGGGGCTTGTTCTCAGCTGTTCAAATAAAGATCAGTATCAAGTCAGCAAGGGTAGGGAGACCCTACTGCAGGGCTGGGCGACTTCGTTCCTGGAGGGCCGGTGTCCTGCAGAGTTTGGCTCCAACCCTAATCAAACACGCCTGAAGAAGCTAATCAATGTCTTCAAGATCATTCGAAAGTTGGGTTTGATTAGGGTTGGAGCTAAACTCTGCAGGACGCCGGCCCTCCAGGATTGGAGTCCCCACCCCTGCCCTACCATCATGTTGATCGCTCGTGACCGCTGAAGGTTTCACATCACAAAGTGCGGTTTATTAGTGGAGAAATAGTACATTTGAAGGCGACGTTGCAGACAATTCTCTCAATTCTTCACGTTACTGCGTGTGAGCTTATTTGTTGACCAACTTCCGTTTTGCAATGAACATCGTGTTACATCTGAAACGCTAAATCATCAAGATTATTGCATGATAACAAGTATTTTGCCAAACATTGCTGTACAGTTTAACCTTTTGGTTTCTTCTGAAGAATTGCTAAGGAAAAGAGCACGAATATGAAAGCTGTGGGTTTATTTGACATGCTAATTAGCTGTGTGTTTTTGCGTGTTAGCTTTAAACGGTGTGCTTTGTCATTTGAGACTCGCAGTATTTCCTTGGCACACATTCAGTTCTTCAGGAGAATGTGAACGACCTTTCTCCCAGCGTTAAATAATGCCAATTCACCAGATTATGTGCAATTTGATGTTACTTACAAGCAAAAAATAGAAGATAAGTTTAGATGTTTAGATTCTGTGAAATCTGCCCAAACTAAAGTTAAAAGAGGAGACAGAAGTCGTTTTAATATTGTCAGAATGTTAATTACCAGATAGTGACTCTAGTCAAATATTAGCACAGGATGTGCAGCAGGAAGCTGATTTCTGTTTGCATGATGCATCTACTCTTAATTTTCACCTCACTGCAAATGCATTTCAAAAGCCTAAAAGTAAATATAACGCTCATTGGTTACTGTTTTATGCTTTGTTTAATAGGGATTGGTCACAATATTTAACTAGTTGTCCAACAAATGCAACCATTGTGCTAGCACAGCTTTGTTTGTGTGGTAAAACTTGTTTCTTGGCTGCTTGTCACACACTGCGTTTAGTATATTCTGCTTGCTTCTGAGCACAGGAAAATGCTAAAATATTGGGGTCAACCCAAAACCAGTCTAATTATACAGGTCTAGCCTGAAAAATCATATTGTTTTGCACATGCCTATTACTTGTCTGTGTGAACACTTCTTAATCTCTCTTCAGGAGACGGAGATCGCTGCAGACTGCAATCATGTAAGTGCATCCACACTACTCCTGTTATTTTTAGTCCTGAATGATGGTTGATGGTCATACCCAACCGCACTAGCTGGAGTTGTTCTTATTGTACATCAAAAGTGAGGATAATATTACTTTTGTTTACTTATTATTGCATTATTTGTAGCTGCTGTGGAACTACAAGCTCAATCTGACGACCGATCCGAAGTTTGAGTCTCTCGCCGTCGAGGTGTGCAAGACCACCATCAGTGGGGTAAGTGTGCTTGGAGGCGCTGAAGGAAAACCAACTTTTCTCTCAAACTTTACCAAGTCACTGTGAACCTGGTTTGTCTCCAGATTAAGGAGTGTGCCGCTGAGGAGCGTGGGAAGGGTTACCTGGTGTCGTGTTTGGTAGATCACCGCACCAACATCTCCGAGTACCAGTGTAACCAGTACATCACCAAGATGACCAGCATCATCTTCAGCGATTACCGGCTGATCTGCGGCTTCATGGACAAGTGCAAGGACGACATCAACCATCTGCACTGCGGAAGCGTCAACACTGGAGAGAAGGTAAGCCCAGGTGCATCGTGGGTAACTGAAAGCACCAGCTTGACCACAATCTTTGAAAAAGGATGTAACACTTTTTGCAACCGTTTACTTTTTGACCAGTATTTGTAGCAGCTCTGCAAGCTTCTGCTGCTTTAGTGTCAAATACAGGAATGTAGCCGAACACTAAAGCAACAAATGCAAACTCTTTTTATATTCATCTTTGCGTCCAAGCTCAGTGGCTTGTTGAAAATGGCAGCTGTTTACCAATTCAAAGGCTAGTCCTTTACTTCTCCGAAGACTCGGGACGGCTTGTTAAACTTCCGTTAAAAGGCTGCAGATGTATCCTGTTGTCTGCCGGTTCTCTACAGGACGTCCACTCTCAGGGCGAGGTGATCGCGTGTCTGGAGAAGGGCCTGGTGAATGAAGCTGAGGAGCAGCCGGGTCAGTACGTCATCAAAGAGGACTGTAAGAAATCCATCATGCGTGTGGCCGAGCTCTCCTCCGACGACTTCCACCTCGACCGCCATCTCTTCTTCGCCTGTCGGGAGGACCGCGAGCGCTTCTGCGAAAACGTAGGCCGTAATCCTCCCAAACATGCTCGCTGTGCGCTTCTGTGTGCTGATGGCCACTCTGTTCGTTTGTTTCAGATTCCAGCCGGAGAAGGAAAGGTCTACAAATGTCTGTTCAACCACAAGTTTGAGGAGAGCATGTCGGACAAGGTGCGTTTGGTTTTTCTTTTGCAGAAGCAATTGCTGAGAATGGTTTATAGTGATGTACAGAAGATGAGCGTACTAGATCACAATTCACACCACAACCACAACCCAGTCTTCCGCCTGCTTCTTTACAGATGTGTTTTGTGCAAAGCCGTAGGTGTTTTACCCTCCAGACCAGTGTTATTAATGAAAACTGTTAGATGTAGGTGACTTTGTCTCTTCAGTAGAACACAAAGGAACTCAAATAGCTGCAGTCTGTAAGTCATGTAATGCAAGTCAATGGGCACCAAACGTTCCAAAGCTCTGAGAGTCAAAAAAAAAACCAAGATGAAACCCAGTAAACCCTATGGCTCGTGGTGATGCATTAAAAGTGTTAAGACAGTAAACTATTGGTCTGATTTTTACCTCTTGTACACCACGATCTCCAACGTTTTATGTAGGACTGCAGAAAATATAATGTGAACGGCTTTATTGGCCGTTCAGTTGTATTACAGTATGCTACGATTCATAGTAGAACATATCTGAAGTGCCAAAACTCGTCTAAGCGCAAACTGGGGTTTTGAACGTTTGGTGCCCGTTTTTCCTTCTCATCTTGTGTATCTGTGTTTTGCGCAGTGCAAGGACGCTCTCTCCACTCGCCAGAAGCTGATCGCTCAGGACTACAAGGTCAGCTACTCGCTGGCCAAAGCCTGCAAACCAGACCTGCGTAAATACCGCTGCAACATGGACACAGCCATGCCCCGGGCCCGAGAGGCCAAGCTGTCGTACCTGCTGCTGTGTCTGGAGGCCGCCGTGCACCGAGGTGAGGCTTCGATCCGCTGCGGACGCACCGCGGTCCTGCCCCCTGCTCTCCTCATGCGTGTGTGTTCCTTCTGTCTCAGGTCAGACCGTGAGCGGAGAGTGTCAGGGAGAGATGCTGGACTACAGGCGGATGCTGATGGAGGACTACTCTCTCAGTCCCGAGATCGTGCTGCACTGCAGAGGAGAGATTGATACACACTGCTCGGGCCTGCACCACAAGGGTCGAACCCTGCACTGCCTCATGAGGGTGTCCCGGGACAAGGGCATCTTTGAAGGCCACTGCCAGAAAGCTGTGAGTGGAAATGCACTCAGTTGATGGTCAATATCTTGGATATCTTAGATGCAGTTAGAATTAACGACGAGTCGATATGTCGTACAGACATTATTTTGAGAGATATTTTTGGGAATACAGTGACACAAGTGTGTGTTAATCAGCTAAATGGCAAAAGTAAACTAACGACTTGGTTATATTACTGTTTTTTGGGGGGTTTTTTTTATAAACTGATGGATATCACTGGATTTTTCCTTTCCTTTTTGATTTTTATTTTCTGTATTGATATACTGTTTTCATTTAGATATTGTTTTCTCTTTTTTTTTTTTTTTTTCCTTTTAGTTTTCTGTATTGATAGATCGATGTGGCTGTTTTTATTTTTATGTGTTTTTTTTATTTCTTTTTTTTTTTATATGTTTGTTTTTTTTCATTTATATTTTAAAATATTTTTTTCATTTATATGCATTTTTTTTTTTTTTTTTTTTTTTATGTTTGTTCGTTTATTTTTGGTTTAGTTTTTTAGGTTTTCCTTTGTTTAGATTGAAAGACACAAGATAGATAGGAAGGAAAGAGAAAGAAAGTAAAAGGACACAGTTACTAAAACCAAGATGTAACTTAAAACAGCTTAATCTAAATAAAATGAATGATATAAATAAAATGTGCTTTTATTGTGTTTTTAAAATGATGTATTTTAAAAAAGATGGATGGATGTTAAGATATTAATTGTTGTTTATATATATCATGAAGAGGCTAAAAAATATCAGGATAATTGTACGCATTCCCTGTGTTTCAGTACTTCCTGTGCGTAATGAACTGAGCTTGAATTGATTGAAATGAGAGTGAGAGATTTATTCATGTTAAATAATGCAGTGGCTGTGATGAATGGCCCTGATTATGGCTTTCATAACCGTCTGTGTGCCATCAGCTCCAGACACTGATACAGGAAACAGACCCCGGGGCCGACTACCGCATTGATCGGGCTCTGAACGAGGCCTGCGAGTCCGTCATCCAGACCGCCTGCAAGCACATCCGAAACGGAGACCCCATGTGAGTGAATTTCTGTCACTAAACAACAAATGGAGATTGGAACTGCCTTATTAATATTAGAGGCGCTTTGCTTTTGCGTTTCGTTACAGAGCCTTTTCTGTTGCTTAAGGCACTGCTATAATAGCTCTGAACAAACCCGTTCTGCCATAAACTTTTCAGAAGGTAACATTTGACCTTGTTTCTGTGTGTGTGTGTGTGTGTGTAGGATCCTGTCGTGTCTGATGGAGCATCTGTACACTGATAAGATGGTGGAAGACTGTGAACACAGATTGCTGGAGCTGCAGTACTTCATCTCCAGAGACTGGAAGTGAGTCACGAGACTTTGTCATTGGTTTGCGCTTAGTTTGGGCAATGCGTTTTACACCTCGGCTACTTGCTTATTCGTCATTTCCAGAAAGAATGCAGTGGTGCAATTTTAAGGAATATTCATTCTTTAAAAGCTCCTGATATTTTAACCCAAAAAACCATGAATGTTTGGCCATTTGTGGCATTTTCAGGTCTTTAGCGAGCCAGACCTGTATATTTAACACTGAGGGATCTGCTGCAGTACGATAAAACTCCATTGATTAGTTTAACTATTACAAAAGGCATATTTTATTACCTTAAGAAGCTTAAAAGGGTTTAGTTTGAGCAGATATTGCCAACGCTGTCATCATGAGAACATTTAGCGTCTGCCTCATGATCTCAGCATCAATGTTTCGATCGCTGGCAGTTTATTCGCCACATCCACCAGCAAACTAAATATTTGCTGCCGATATTCTTGTTTTATGACTGTGAGGGGAAAAACACCATCATTGTTCCTCGAGATGGCACTCTTTAATACATAAGGTATTGCACTTAACTATTTAATTCAAGAAAACAGACTTTTGTTTTAGTGATTTTATTTTCTTATATTCTGTAGAATAAGTAAATTGAGGAGGACAGGGTTAGTGCATGGTGCCCCGAGGTCACTAAGGACCTGAGGTACGCATTTAAAGATTAAAGGTATACTTTATTTTGTGGTATTGCTTTCAAAAGTAATTAGAAATGTAAAAATAAACACTAAACATGCCGAAAACAGTGAAAAGAAAGGTTTTAAATATGCAAATGTGCAGCAGAATATATACGTGTGTGTGTTTGATTAAAAGTAAAACGCGTTTGGAACCTCTTGTAGTGTACACTAAATAAAGTCAATGTATTCCATCACTACAAATTAATTTTTAGGCAAGCTCTTCTTTATATCTGAATTTTCTGTTTTCTATCATCTCTGCTTTATTTCTTAATAATCATAGTTTTATTAATCGTCTATCTGTAAATGCAGGACTGTAAAGGCATTTATACTGGTTAAAATTTATTTAGGCTACTGCAGAGACTCCAAAAAAAAAAGTGTCAGAAGTGTTTGTTAAACGGTTTACATGAACACTGATCATATCAGTGGCACACACATCAGCCATCTATCTGTAAACTTTGAAACAGGAACTTTATTAAACCTTCCGACCACATCCGATTTAAAACCCGCTTTAGATTGCTAGATGACGTCATATATCAATTTGCATATTCATTACGTCAGTGCGTCATATTGTCTTGCTTCTCTGGGGTCATATAATGTTATTCAGTGCCCCCTAATTCTCAATATAACTGTTTTCACTGATATTTTAATGGTTTCTGTTGTCAGAAAAACAGAATGAATATGAAATAGTGGCTGAAATGCACGCCATTAAAAGGCCTACTGAACTAGCTCTACCTTACAAGATGTAAGGCGCTCGCGCGGCAGTACCAGAGACTCACTGAGGTTTGTTCAAGAAGTCTCTAGGTTTGCCGTCAGTCGCTCTTAGGGAAAAATGTTGCCAAGGGGGTCTGAAAAGTCGCCAAGTTGGCAACACTGATCTCTAGCGACAACAGACCGCAAAGAATGATGGGCACGCCTGGGCTGATGGGAATTGTAGTTTGTCCATTCGCACGAGCAAACTTGATGAGAACCACTTCTTTAGATCGTTTGGTTCTCTCCGCCATCGTCACTCTATTAAGCGTAAGCTTGCGATTGCCAATAACAAAGTATTATCGCAAATTAGAAAGGGTTAAAATATGCTAGGTAACGATTATTTAGCAGTAAATAGTTTTGTTTTGGGTTTTTTCTGCAGAACCATTAACGCCAGAGCTTATCGATACTTCTGTCTTTTATATTTTAGCACCGGTACCGATTAAATACCGAGTTTCGGTACCCATCCTTATCTGTTGGAGCTAAGTGTGTGTTCTGGTTACAGACTGGATCCTATCCTGTACAAAAAGTGTCAGAACGATGCTGCCCGCATCTGTCACACTCACACCTGGAACGAGACGAGCGAGTTCATGCCGCCCGGCGCTGTCTTCTCCTGTCTGTACCGGCACGCTTACCGCACTGAGATGCAGGGACGACGGGTACGGCTAACCCTCACTGAACACCTTACACTCCACACTTTAACCTCTGCATTGTCACTTAGAAAAAGGCACCTTGAGAAACTTTAGCTCATCTGAGGCTTCCTAAATACAATTATAGGCTTCATCAGAAACTTCTGAAGTAATTTCTGAAGTGAACATGAATGTAAGTATCCTTCTTCCTCAAAGAGAGGAATCTCACAAACCTGTCAGAAACATGCCTAAGCTGCCTTTCACCTCAGAAACTAAAGGAAAAATCTATCATTTAGCACAAAGTGCATCCTATTTTTTTTAGTTGTTTTTTTTTTATTTTATTTTTTTACTATTAACATTTTATGCATTGTTAGATTATTGTAATGTAAACTAAGCAACCTCCCTCAATTATCATTAATATTTATTTCATATATTATTAATTTTATTGCTGAATTATATGCCATAATTCAGCAATAAAATTGCATATATATAAATATATATTAGTGCTGTCAAAGGATTAATCGCATCCAAAATAAGTTTTTCTTTACATATATGTATGTTGTGTATATTTATTATGCATATATAAATACAAAAACATACAGGTATGTATTAAAGAACATTTATTTATTTATATATATAACATATATTCCTATATTCATATATTACGTATATAGATATATAGATAGATGTGTGTGTGTGTATATATATATATATATATATATATAGATATGATATAAAATAAGAATATGAATGCATATACTGTAACAAATACAAACTGTACACATAAAAATAAAAAATAAAAATTATATATATATACACACACACATACACACACACACACATACATACAGTGGGTATGGAAAGTATTCAGACCCCCTTAAATTTTTCACTCTTTGTTATATTGCAGCCATTTGCTAAAATCATCAAGTTAATTTTTTTTCCTCAATGTACACACAGCACCCCGTATTGACAGAAAAACACAAAATTGTTTATATTTTTGAAGATTTATTAAAAAATAAAAACTGAAATATCACATGGTCCTAAATATTCAGACCCTTTGCTCAGTATTTAGTAGAAGCACCCTTTTGATCGAATACAGCCATGAGTCATCTTGTGAAAGATGCAACAAGTTTTTCACACCTGGATTTGGGGATCCTCTGTCATTCCTCCTTGCAGATCCTCTCCAGTTCTGTCAGGTTGAACGGTAAGCGTTGGTGGACAGCCATTTTTTCTCCAGAGATGCTCAATTGGGTTTAAGTCAGGGCTGTGGCTGGCCCATTCAAGAACCGTCACAGAGTTGTTGTGAAGCCACTCCTCCATTATTTTAACTGTGTGCTTAAAGTCATTGTCTTGTTGGAAGGTTAACCTTCGGCCCAATCTGAGGTCTTTGGCACTCTGGAGAAGGTTTTGGTCCAGGATTTCCCTGTACTTGGCTGCGTTCATCTTTCCCTCGATTACAACCAGTCGTCCTGTCCCTGCAGCTGAAGAACACCCCCACAGCATGATGCTCCACCACCATGCTTCACTGTTGGGACTGTATTGGACAGGTGATGACCAGGGCCTGGTTTTCTCCACACAAACCGCTTAGAATTAAGGCCAAAAAGTTCTATCTTGGTCTCATCAGACCAGAGAATCTTATTTCTCACCATCCTTCAGGTGTTTTTAGCAAACTCTATGCCGGCTTTCATGTGTCTTGCACTGAAGAGATGCTTCCGTCGGGCCACTCTGCCATAAAGCCTCAACTGGTGGAGGACTGCAGTGATGGTTGACTTTCTACAACTTTCTCCCATCTCCCGACTGCATCTCTGGAGCTCAGCCACAGTGATCTTTGGGTTCTTCTTTACCTCTCTCACCAAGGCTCTTCTCCTCCGATAGTTTAGTTTGGCCAGACTGCCAGCTCTAGGAAAGCTTCTGGTCGTCCCAAACAGGATTATGGAGGCCACTGTGCTCTTAGGAATCTTCAGTGCAGCCTAAATGTTTGCTCTGACATGCATTGTGAGCTGTAAGGTCTTATATAGACAGGTGGGTGGCTTTCCTAATCCTGCCCAATCAGTATAATCAAACACAGCTGGGGCTTGTTTCATATAACAAGTTTACCAAATAAGCCAGGCTTATGGCAGATAGTCTGACTTATTTTAAACCAAATTAATTGGCACTAAGTCAGACTAACTGAAATAAACCTAGTTTAACTCACGTAAACTTGTTTTATGAACCACACCCCTGGCCCCAAATGAAGGTGTAGAAGCATCTCAAGGATGATCAGAAGAAACGGTCAGCACCTGAGTTATATATGATATGATATATGAGTGATACAGCAAAGGGTCTGAATACTTAGGACCATGTGACACACAGTATTTATAATTCACAGGTCAGCTTAAATTAATTTGACTTATTTTTAGTTTTATTTACAAGAATTTGCAGTTAACTAGTATTTATTTGTACTTAGTTGTCTTATTTTTTTATAATATGCATAAGTGCAGAAAATAATGGTCTCAAGCAAAGCACATATTTTTGTCTTAGTTGGTTTTTGTGATGAAATATGACTCGGTTATGTTCCTGACAGGTCTGGTGACGTTCACTCAAAGAGTAAATGTGATTAAACTACAAATGCTTGTTCTCAGCAAATTAGCAGAGACAAATCAAAATAATCTTCCTTCGACGAGACTCGAGTCACATTAATTCATGCTGTGGGCTTTAAATGAGAAATGACTGAGAAATTAACTCAAATGATGCGGGTCTTGGGATTTTTTTTTTTTTTTACGGATTAATCTAAAAATAGACATTCTTGTGTAAAATTTATGGCAATGGTATCAAATTTCTTGACGCCCGTCAAACACATGCACACAGATCGCTGTTTGTAGAAAGATCCAGAACTGTGTGTATGTGTCTGATTGATTGGTTGTGGGTCTGTTCGTTGCTTTATGTGTGTGTGTGTTTGTGTGACCGTGCTAATGTTTGAGTCAATCTGCAGTTGTCTCGGGACTGTAAGACGGAGGTTCAGAGGATCCTCCACCAGAGGGCCCTGGATGTGAAGCTGGACCCTGAGCTGCAGCAGCGATGCATGACGGACCTCGGGAAGTGGTGCAGTGAGAAGACTGAAGCTGGACAGGTCAGTGTGTGAGACCAGACTAACTACTACTCTCACTTTACATTGGTTATGTGCAGGTAACAGTTTTCTAAAAAAAAAATGATCAGTGGTTTTGTTTTTTGCTCATTTTATGAAGTTGGAAACTTGGAACTAAAATGTAGGACTTGTTTAAATATTAATTAATTGTGGTCAGTTGATTTTGTTTCTCTACGGCCACCATAAGGGTTACTATAGTAAATCAAAACTGACATGTTTTTAAAAAAAGTGTAATAAAAAAAATATATATACATTTAAATAAGGTTTTATTTTTAACTTCTCAAAAAAAACTCAAATAATAAAAAATACATAGATATTAAAAATAAAATCTCAAAATAACTCAATTCTAATACATAGAAGCGTGTGTATATTATATTTATATAAAATATATATATACACACACACACACACACATACAGTCGTGGCCAAAAGTTTTGAGAATTACATAAATATTGGAAATTGGAAAAGTAGCTGCTTAGGTTTTTATAATAGCAATTTGCATGTACTCCAGAATGTTATGAAGAGTGATCAGATGAATTGCATAGTCCTTCTTTGCCATGAAAATGAACTTAATCCCCAAAAAAACTTTCCACTGCATTTCATTGCTGTCATTAAAGGACCTGCTGAGATCATTTCAGTAATCGTCTTGTTAACTCGGGTGAGAATGTTGACGCGCACAAGGCTGGAGATCATTATGTCAGGCTGATTGGGTTATAATGGCAGACTTGACATGTTAAAATGAGGGTGATGCTTGAAATCATTGTTCTTCCATTGTTAACCATGGTGACCTGCAAAGAAACGCGTTATGAAAAGAATTATGAAAGAATGGGTTGCTATCAGTCAGGATTTGGCCCAGAAGTTGATTGAGAGCATGCCCAGTCGAATTGCAGAGGTCCCAAAAAGAAGGGCCAACACTGCAAATACTCACTCTTTGCATAAATCTCATGCAATTGTCGATAAAAGCCTTTGAAACGTATGAAGTGCTTGTAATTGTATTTCAGTACATCACAGAAACAACGAAGCAAAGATCTAAAAGTCTCATTCTCAAAACTTTTGGGCACGACTGCATGTGTACGTTCTTATATATACACAATAAGATTTTCTATAAAATGTCTTTTTGCACAGAATCCTGTTTCATAAGTATTCAAAAATTGGGACAACAGGATTAAGTGCAAAATGTGATGCTGCTGCTAATTATTACTACAGTGATATTTAAAATGTTTTAATATTAAAAGTTGCATTTATTAAATTTTTGGACCCAATTAGGAAGGTCATCTTCTGAAATGGGCCTATTGCCCATGGGAAATTTTATATTAGATGACATGAGATTTGTGCCTGTGATGCTCTACAAAAAGTCTTGAGATGCCAACAAATGTTTCATGTGAAATGTTTTAATGTTTGAATTTGCAAAGAAATTCGCAGTGATGCATTGCTCAATGTCTGTGTGTGTTTGTCAGGAGCTGGAGTGCTTACAGGATCATTTAGATGATCTGGTCTCTAACTGCAGGGATGTGGTGGGAAACCTCACAGAATTGGAGTCTGAGGTACAAAAAAAATGCTTTTTTTGTTTTTTACAGCAGTTTGACTCTGAAATTAAAAAGCCTCTGTGTCTATGTTTGGGTGCTATTGTTCTCTGCTGGACGTGAGATGTCTGGGGTGGGTTTGGACTGATTTTGGTGTCTGGTTTTCCAGGACATTCAGATCGAGGCCTTGTTGATTCGAGCCTGTGAGCCCGTGATCCAGTCCTACTGTCACGTAAGCTCTCATCATTAAAAAAAGACACCAAGTAGCTTGTTTTCTTTTATTTTGAATTTGTCCTCTCTGTTTGCCTGTGTTTGTTTGGCAGGAGGTGGCCGATAATCAGATAGACACAGGGGACCTGATGGAGTGCCTCGTTGCCAATAAGCACCAGAAGGAAATGAATGAAAAATGTGCCGTCGGAGTCACACACTTCCAGCTGGTACGTCTGATGAATACACACACTCTCTCTCTCTCTCTACTGTTACTACTGTAACTCTCTAACCGTCCATTTCTCCTTCTCATCCTCAGATCCAGATGAAGGACTTTCGCTTCTCGTACAAGTTCAAGATGGCGTGCAAGGAGGACGTGCTCAAACTGTGCCCCAACATCAAAAAGAAGTGAGTTGTGGCCGTCACGCAATGCAGATGTTTCATAACCGTTTTACGTTAGGGTTCTGGGCAAATTTTCCTCAAGAATAATATTGTAAATGTTGTTCTGATGCAAAAAAAACCCAACCACAACATGTCTTGAGTCTAAAAGCATTCACTGCATTAGATTGTAGCTAGAATGCTTATATTGTTTTGGTTTTTGTATTTATAAGATAAGATGTAGTTAGGGAAAACAAGAAGTTAAGAAGTTAATTTTGAGCGAGTTACATTTTAGACACACAATTGATTGGGTTTCCCTTGGTTCCAATCAAAGCTGGAGAAGAAAATTTGTTTCCTTGAGTAACACTGCTGTTTTTAATGTGTAAATGAAATATACTGCCAAGGCCGATTTATCGGCCGATATTTGCCATTTTTTTCAAATATCACCATTGGCCGATAAACTTTACGGCTCATTTTTTCGGTTTGGACTATATTTTAATCCATTTTCAAATTATTTCAAATTTCTTAAATCTTAATTAAAATAAATAAAATGATATCGGCTGCTTTCCATTATATCGGCCTTCAAAAAAACCACTAATTAAAAGCTTGCTTTTTTTCTTGGCGAAAGTGAATGCCTCAGTGAATCACGTAAGACATGGACTTGTCGCAACCTACTGGCTGTTTTAGTGTAGTTTTATTTATCTATGACAGGCCTAAACCAGCCAAGAGATAAAATATGAGATGAGACGCTACATCTACAACAATTACAAAAGCTCCTGTAGAGGTAATGTAGAGTATGATAGGAAGGTTTTAATGGTCTGTTTTCTCTCAGGGTGGATGTGGTCATCTGTCTGAGCACCACAGTAAGGAATGACACTTTACAGGATGGCAGAGAGCAGCGAGTTTCTATGAAATGTCGTAAACAGCTCAGAGTGGAAGAGCTGGAGATGGTTAGTACGTCAAATCAATAAAAACATCTATTTGAATTAGTCAAATCACTTGTAGTGCACTCTGCTATGTTATGTCTTGTGTCCTGTGAAGTTGAGATTTGTGGTTGTGTGTCGCTCAGTCTGAGGACATTCGTCTGGAGCCGGAACTGTACGAGAGCTGTCGGCAGGACATCAAGCAGCACTGTCAGAACGTGGTGTTTGGAAACGCTCAGGTAAATTCAGACAAGCTGGTATTCTAATCCTCCATTTAACTGTGATGATCCGCTAATCTGTGTGTCCGTGCTTGTTCAGGTGATCGAGTGTCTGAAGGAAAACAAGAAGCGGCTGAGCCAGCACTGCCATCAGAAAGTCTTCAAACTGCAGGAGAATGAAATGATGGACCCAGAACTGGACTTCCAGCTCATGAGAGTTTGCAAGCAGATGATCAGGGTGTGAAACCTCATCAGTTACATCTGAAAAGACTCCAGATTTTATTGATGGCTTGAAGTTGGTTTGATTAATCTATATCTTTCTATCTTTATTATGCAGCGTTTCTGCACCGACACGGATGCAAAGAACCTCTTACAGTGTCTCAAACAAAACAAGAACAGTGAACTAATGGATCCGAAATGCAAACAAATGATTACCAAGAGACAGATCACCCAGAACACGGGTACATACACACGCATACAGACTCGTAGGGTTTTAATCAATCACTCACAGACACCAACAAACTAGCTTTAGTAATGCAGTATTTATGCATTGTGTACTCTGGAGGTCAAACGCACTCGGGCACGGTTCGGGTGCAATGTTTGTTGCCAACCCTGTAACAAAAATTTGCAAGATGTCTTAATATTGTTTTAAAACAACGTAATCGAGTTTCTTATATTTTAAGAAATATTTTCTAATGCCCATTTTATCATCATCTGCTAATATAATAAGTAAAAAAACTTGACCTTTTTAAAAAACAATTCTGAAATTGATAAAAGGGTTTTAAGTAACAGGGTTGAAGGTTTTGCTCAAAGTAACTAACCAGTTTGAGACTAAATGATTAACAAACTTGTATTTGTAACGATATATTAACAGGAGATATTAGCATTTTTCTGAAAAGAGCTCCAAGAACAATTTAGAAAATGTAATGAGATTGTAATGTTTTCCCACCATACTTAAGAAGGCTTTTAAATTTTTGGTGGCATTATTGCTATACAAAGTAATGAGATACAAGTACCCGATGAATCAAAAAACCTTTCCTCCGTTCTAGACTACCGTCTGAACCCTGTGCTGAGGAAGGCTTGCAAAGCAGACATCCCAAAGTTTTGCCAGAACATTCTGAACAATGCCAAAGATGACAACGAGCTGGAGGGACAGGTCATCTCCTGCCTCAAACTCAAATACGCAGACCAGGTTCGTAACCCTGCCCGCTGCGACCGCCCTTAACCCTGCACCTTGACACCATATAAAAGTGTGTGTTTGTGTGTCCAGCGTCTCTCTCCAGACTGCGAGGGCCAAATCAGTGTCATCCTGCAGGAGTCTGCTCTGGACTACAGACTCGACCCGCAGCTCCAGCTCCAGTGCACTGATGAGGTAACATTCACTTAGATCTTTGTATGAGGTTTAATGACATTTGGTCCTAAATGACTGATAATGGCTGTTTGTCCCAGATCCCGCGGCTCTGTGCGGAGGAAGTAGCGGCACAGGAGCAGACGGGTCAGGTCGAGGAGTGTTTGAAAATCAACCTGCTGAAGATCACCCATGAAGGCTGTAAAAAGGTAAGATCGCATTGATTTTCCACAAATTTGCATGGTTCAGGTTATCGCAGCTCTTCTGACTGGCTGTTCCCGCTGTAGGAGGTTCTCAACATACTGAAGGAGAGCAAGGCAGACATCTTTGTGGATCCAGTTCTGCACACAGCTTGCGCCCTGGACATTAAGCACCAGTGTGCTGCCATCCCTCCGGGCCGAGGAAGACGTGAGCAATTCTGGAAAAGATTTCATGCCATTTTGGTAGACTAGATATTGAGTCCTGTACTGTGTGTTTGTTCAGAGATGTCGTGTCTGATGGAGGCTCTCCAAGATAAGCGTGTGAGACTCCAGCCGGAGTGTAAGAAGAGATTACAGGATCGCATCGACATGTGGAGTTACGCCGCTAAGGTAAACATTCAGATGCTCGACAGTATTTTCTTCCTTGTTTTGGAACAACTACATCATTTGTGTTCAATAACGCTAATAAAACCTAGTAATGTGGGTGTGCTCACTACTCACATGCTGCTAAATTCTTGGGAAAGTATCATGTATTTCAGATCTTAATACATTTGTTAAAATTAAAAAATTTGAAGACTTGTTGGAGTAAATTATATATTCTGTGCAAATCAATCATGTAAGCATTACTATGAAAATTGTGATACCTCAGCATTTACCTCAGAAAAGGTATTTTTTTTTTTTTTTTTTTTTTTTATTTATGCGTAAATTGTCACGTTAAATTAAATGCAGAAAATTTTATGATTTTGTTCAAATCTTACAGAAGTTTCTGCATTTCATTTGTTACGAGAATTTGCACAGTATGGTTTCACAGTTTCTTTTCAAAAGGTTTTGTAAATTCTCATTCGGTTTATGTAAGGATGCGTTCGTAAACAATTTACACGAAACATAGAAAAATTGTTACACATAATTCGGTTCAATTACATAAATATTACAATAAATATTGTGTTATGCAAATATACATTGTTACAATCCAATTCTGTTTGGAACAATTTTCGGAAAATAACTGATAAACATTTAGCCTCGTTTATGAAATATTTAAATTTTAAATATTTAAGTAAATTCGGGAATATTATTTTTCCCAATATTTTCGGGAATATTGTTTTCTGTCTTACAGAAGTTTCTGCATTTGATTTGGTATGTTTTACTAAATCAAATTTACATATTGGTTTAAACTATTTATTTAAAAACTTCTTATAAACTCAGCAATTTACATGTAAGTAAATTTAATTTAATTTAAATGTATTATTTTTAGTTTATGCAAGCATGTTAAAAGCAAATAATTGACATAATAGATAATTGTGGATTTAAATTGCACAAGAACCATTTTTTTTAATCACCTGGGCTAATTCATGAAATAAATATGGAGTAATTTGCTCATAAAATGAAAAAAAAACACATTTTCCTGCAGGTTCACAAATACTTTGAAACCTCAGATTTGAGATGTTTCTAAGCTAGCAAATTCCGATCAAATGCAGTTGATTTACGAATGAGGCCCAGTTTACATCACATGCATCCAATTTACATTGATAATTCTGCACATTTTTACATTAAAGAATGGTTATGAACAGAGTTTTCTATACTTTTTGACTAGTTCAGATTTAGTATAAGATTAAAGGGTAGGAGATTTTGGAGATGCGCGCAAAAGCAAGCTAGCTTTAAAATCATAAGATCTAACAATCCCTGCAAACACCTCTCCATAGCCACGCCTCCATAATTAAATTAAATTAAATTACAGACTCTAATATTTGCCCCTTTTTGAGTTAATATGGTTAAAGGAAGGCAGAGAAAATTAAAATTTTGCATCCTTTTCAGAGCTATTTTAATCGTATGAATTTCTAGGGTTGCCAATAATTGTGTCCTAATCGTGTTTTTGAGAAAAACATTTCATAATGATATTTCCCCCCATTTTAAATTCCTTTTATCTTTTTTTTTTTTTTTTTTTTTTTAAGAATTAAAATGGCAGATTAATTTTCTCAGCTGCGTTTGATCGTATTTAGCAAGGGTGCCGATACTTTTGGCCATGACTGTATATCAGCTAAACTAACGTGTGACGAGATCTGGGAATTTCATATTAGGAAGTTTATATTGTTTCACTGTTATCCAAAGGTTGCCCCAGCGGAAGGTTTCTCGGACCTGGCTGGACAGGTTTTCACATCTCCCGCCAAGAACTACATCCTGAGCATGTTGGCGATGTGCGTGGTCCTGCTCTTCCTCATGGGTCTGCTGTGCGGCCGCATCACCAAGCGTGTGACGCAGGAGCTGAAGGACAGGTAGAGAGGAGGTACAGGGCGGGGGAAGTGCCATTCAGCTCCCCCTGCGGGGCAAAAAGCCCATCGCGCCCCACACGCCGTTCTCCGTCCTGGGCCGGGGAAGGACACTGGGGTTGAAAACGCAAACTTGACAAAGGGGGGCGGGTGTTTAGACTCGTGCTGTGTGTGCATTTTCGTGGTACCACCGATGGCCACATTGGGACCCAGTTTTAATTGCTACACACACACTTTTTTTTTTGTTGTTGTTTTTTTCCCTGACTGTGCTTGTGCTACATCTTCACCTGCTTCTCTGAGTAAACCTGCCTGCTGCGGACCCTGCAGGCTTTCGAAGGCCGGCACGCAATCAGTTTTCTTCAACTAATATCACAAAGACTTGTTCTCGCTTTCCAGCTCAATGTTTTTATTTATTGTTGATGTTTGAATCGCAGGAGGTTCGGCTTATGATTTCCTTTCGAAATGGTTTCGCAGTTTTTTTTTTTTTTTTTTTTTTTTTTGTTTTTTTTATTTTGACCTCCATGTTTTAGGAAACAGCCAGTTGCTGAAGATGTGTGCATTGACGAGGATGGAATGATTGAATGAATGTGTGTCTGTGCCTTTTTGCCCGTCCGAGTGAGAGAATCTGTTTCGTTTGTGGTGCTTTTATCGTGGGCTTGTTGATTTTTTTTTTTTTTTTTTTTTTTTTTGTTGCATTTTAATTGGAACATTTT
>JAUYWG010034019.1:0-21184 GCA_034779775.1 Enteromius afrohamiltoni
GCATAACTGAACATAATTATTTGAAGGTTGACTTTTTTTGTATTAAAAACACTTTTCTTTTATTGGTCGGATGAAATGTGCAAATTTTTTGAGATAGGAATTTTGGGTTTTCATGAGCTGTATGTATTGTTTTAATGTAATATTAAAACAATAAAAGGCTTGAATTACTTCAGTTGTGTGTAATGAATCTAAAATATATGAAAGTCTTATGTTTATCAGTACATTACAGAAAATAATGAACTTTATCACAATATGCAAATTCTTTTTAAAAGGACCTGTATATGAGGCACAAATCGCTGCCCATTGGTTGACCATCTTAAAGGACATTGAGCAAGTCATATGAAATCTCAGGCCAGCCCTCATCTCCCCGTCACAAAACCTGAGTTTTGAGATGAGTCCGTCTATAACAATTGATAAACAGAAAAGAGCAAGGGGGTGTGGAGAAGCTGCTGGAGAAAAGACGCAAAAGCCTACAAGTGAAAGCACTAAAATGTAAGGAGCTTAATAACAGAAGCTCGCATGAAGAGGAAACGGGCGCCACAACTGTAACGTTAGAATACGTGAACACTTTTTAAAACGGCGAAAAAGTGTGCATAAGGTTTCGCGAATATGAATGAATCTAGTTTAAATATGACCTGACGTTTTATTTTTATCCAACGATATGGGATGTTATTGCACCAACTTTTATTTAGTTTGTATTATACTCAAATAGCCTACCCTTTCAATATTAAAGACATCAGTACTGTTTCAGTGTTTGCATTCTTGTGGAGGTCTTTGCTGTCCCATAGTGTGAAGATTACTGGCAGAATTTACAATTATAGTAGTCTATATGTACACAGTTGCCTACATATTTTTATTAATTGAAAATTATTATTTTTTTATATATATATATATATATATGTATATATGGTAGGCCTATGTGATGGTGGGCCGGCTGGACCATAAAATGCCAGGGCCGATTTAGCCCTGCTTTCAGCTTGGAAATATTCAATAATACAAGTCACTGGGACAAATCGCTCAGTAACAGAAGTCAGTGGTATAAATACACCCCCCATTATCTTTACTGGAGAAATTGAGATTTTTCTCCACCCTTGCTCTGAAAGTAATAATCAAAATGATGTGCACCACTTGCCTAAAAAATCCATACAAACTCATTCTCTCCTTGCTTCACAGATATGGCAGTAAAAAAAGACAAAAAGCATGTTTTCTCAGCAGCAGAATAAGAAAATTACACTTTTGAGCTTTAATTGGGTTTAATGAAAAAGACACCCAAAGGCTGTGAGTTAGCATTGCTCGAAATGCATAATAACTCTGCTGTTGTTTGTAATCATCCATAAAATTGATATTTCTACCGGATCAGTCATTACAGGAGTGCTTTAGGGATGAATGAGCATTTGGCAGGAGGCAGTGTTTCCTGAAGTGATGTCTATATCCGGTGTACCCAACCCACTGAAGTTGATCTTTTACTCTTCCATATGCTGCTGCAGTATTTTCAGCCCACTCCACGTCCTGTCAGTATGAATGACAACATCTTCACTTGTCACCCTGACACTCTTGCACTAAATACATAGCTTTAGACTGCCAGCTATTTATCAAGCTGTCCATATAGAGAACATCAAACCTCTATGCACGGCTCACACTGCATGTGAAGTGCTTGTTTCCAGGAGGTCACTTCAGGCTGAAGAGCTCTCGGTTTCATCCTTGTAAAGACATTTCATTCAGAAGTGTGAGTGATGAATGAATCGGAATGATTCACATAAAAGATCATGGGGTTCGTGACTTAAAAAAAAACAAGAATTCTATATTTAAAATCAAAGCAAAAATTGAGATTTGTGTGTTTTTTGGGTATGCCATCTAAACATCAATGTTTGCAATTCCTTCTGATGTTCTGATGTTATTATATCATTTTTTTTGTGACTGAATGAAATTACATATTCATATTACATTAAACATCGCAAGGCTTTTTCATGAGTTATATAAATTGGAGAAGGGTTTATTATATTTTATTTTGTAGAAAGTAGTAGAAAAGTTTTAAAAAAAGTGCAGTAAGATGACCTCCTCACAAATACCGTAGTAGCTAAATATGAATTAATAGTTGTCATCCAAACTGCATAATATATATATATATATATATATATATATATTCAAGAAACACTGATATTTTGCACCTCACACTTTTATAACCTGTATTTGCACTTTCCAATATAAATAACACACACAGTATGCTAAGTGCTTATGTTCTCATAAAACAACAAATAAAGTAAAACAGGAGACAATCTACAGTAATGTGACAGACCTGCATACAAAAATCACATCTTAATTTAGCACATTTAGTGATGTGGCAGTAATATAATGCAGGCTGTGTATTTCAAGAAGTATTATTTTATAAGACCTTAGCGTCACATCCAATTTCCCAAGACGAATAAATCAGTTACATTCTGTCTGGTTTAATGATGTTCACTTTAAAGTGACCCGTAATGCTTCTCCTCCAGCCACGTCACACAGACACACATCCGAATTTGTGCCGAACAAAGCCGAAGCTAAGCCGAACTACGACGGAATCTGCCGAAGCTAAGCCGAACTACGACGGAATCGGCCGAGGCTAGGCCGAACTACGACGGAATCGGCCGAGGCTAAGCCGAACTACGACGGAATCGGCCGAGGCTAGGCCGAACTACGACGGAATCGGCCGAAGCTAAGCCGAACTACGACGGAATCGGCCGAGGTTAGGCCGAACTACGACGGAACGTACCGAAGCTGTATCGAACGTGAGCAGAAGCATCTGCTATGAGACTTGCAGGAAGAGCTCAGCGATCACGATAGTATACATCACGCAAAATATCTCAAAAAGGAATATAATGTCTTAATGTATTTTAAAACGGCTCATGTCAGTAGGTATGTACAGCTAAAAGTGACAACGCATACAATAAGAGTCGTTTAATATCATGCTGCTAACAGTCTTGCTATGGTAGCAGTGACAGCTACTCCACATCACTCTGTGTAACTGCAATGTGGATGTTTAATGATTTGCTTTTTCAGTTAAAGTATTATAAGGCTGTATAACTAGATATGTGCCTTTGCAGTGCATAGAACAATCGGCAGTTTTGATCTGTTGACAAGCTTTTAGGGATCATGCTAATGTTATTATTAGCCTAGCACAGTGTGCTCCAGATTTCATGAGTCTGCATGAATAATAATTGGTTTTATCAATGCTTATTTCCTATTTAGTTAGTATGTGGGGATTTTTTCTTGAGTGAGTGGGTGTGTGTAGGAAGGAGGGTATTACTAGTGTCTGCACTGAGCGATGATTTTCTCTCATTGTCCCAGGTGCCCACTGAGCTGCCTGTAAGATGTCTATGGTGCTGTTTGCGTCTGTGGTGAGAGTGAGGGACGGTCTACCGCTCTCAGCCTCCACAGACTATGAACAGGATAAAGGATTTCAGGAGACAAAGAAACATCTCAAGGGCCTGTCTAAAAAGCTCAGCCAGTTTCCTGACCGCTGCTCACTCAGATCTGGCCTTTATAACATCAAGTGAGTTATCAGTGCAGTGGTAAAGCTGATGTGTGCCTTTTTCTTTACACATCATTGGTTCAGTGTTAAATATACTGTGTTTTATTTATGTCGTATGCTGGATTTCAGACTAACTATAGGTTACTATATATAAACTGATTGTCTACTAACCCTCAGAGTGGACTGTTTGGGTTTAATTTGAAAGCATTACTGAGCTAATCAAACACATAATACATCTTGAAGCATGTTTTTTGCAGCCCGCTTATGAACCTATTTTAACTCGTTAGCTCTCAGCCCAGTATGCATTTCTACCTAAAAAGCTTCCGGATAAACGCTGTGTTATATTTCTAATAACTTTCAATCAGAACACATTATATGTGAAATAGGGAAGCAATCGTGCAAGAATCCGAGTGTGAATACTAAACATTTGATAAATAAAATGCACATTCTGTCATCATTTTCTCACTACCATGCTTATTTTTTCATGCACTGAAAGTATAATGACTGGAACTGTTTGTGGACGCTGCACTAATGGTAGCTGTAACATTCTTTAGAATATCTAATTGTGTGAATATCTAACAGAATTGGAGCGACTTTAAACTGACTAAATTATGAGAGATTTTTCCTTTTTGTGTGACCATTCCTTTAGTTAAAACATCCCAGTAGAGCTGACACAGTAGGGTGGACTGCTCTGACTGCTAACTGTTTTGATGTCAAATCTAAGTTCCCCTTCAGCAAGGTCTAATTCAGATGCATTACACCGAGGGACCCAAGGGGTGACCATTTCATAGCCTGGCTGCTATTCATCACTCCTAACTTCACAAGCAGGCTCTGGAGTGACTCAGTGGATTGTTTCATCTCTCCAAACAGACGTTAACCTGAAGAGACACACTGACAAAGTTTCTTTCCTGGGGCGAGTCGCTAAACTGTCCTCAAAGGGAAAACAAAGAGTGCTCAAAGAGAACTCTGTGAACATACAGATTCAAGACAGCTGATTTTAAACACAATGGTTGTTTGGATTCTCAGGTCTTTGAAATGGCCTTACATGTTCATTGAACGACCTTTCCCATCCTAGTTGTGGCAGACGTCCTGTAAATATTATTTAAATGAAACTGACTCTAGAAGTAGGATTTAAGCTATTATCTTGTTTTCCGTAGTTTCACAAGCTCTCTTGGAGTCGGGTACTTGATGGTTTGCACAGAAAGCTATCCCAATGTCCTGGCCTTCAGCTTCCTGGATGAGCTTCAGAGAGAGTTCATCGTCACGTATGACACCAAGCGGATCAACAGCGCTTTGAGGCCTTTCTCTTTCATTGAGTTTGGTGAGTTCCTAGAGGACATTATGACAGGTTTCTGACAGAAATCTCTTTGTGCAGAAAGGGACTATATTTTTGATCTGTGTTTTAAAATCTATTTTAAGTCACCATTTTTCAGTTGTTTTTTTTAATATGTACCACCACTCAGAAGTCTGGGGTCAGTAGGATGTGTTAATTAGGGCTGTCCTTGACTAAGGATTTTTCTGGTCAATTAGTAGTCGACTGATCGCACATTTATCAGTAAACCATTCAAATCATAGTCATTTGCCTGCATTGCCTAATAAGAGCTGAAGCTCATGTGGCCCCCTGACAGAAGTAATGATTATGAATGTGTCAGGTAAAACTGTAAGGCTGCGTTAACATTTTATTCATTTGTAGATAAACTAGTGCTTTCTGTGTTTTCAGCATAAGAGATGAAGTCAGCAGCCTCTTCATCTGTCGTGCTACTGTTCAGCTTCCACACTCCATACAGGAATTCGAACAGCTAGGTTAACATTAGATTGAGCAGCCATGTAATATTTACATACTTCAGATGATAATCAGTGGTCAATGAATGATTGGATGTCCTGCCCGAAGTACCGTATCACCACAGTGACCAGCCGTTAGTTGTTTTTTTACGAAATAAGTGATTTATTTATTTTTTGGTCAACTAACAGTTAGTGTTACTATTAGGAAGCGGCCGTAGTATTAATGTTTTTGAAAGAACACTCTTAAGTTCACCTTTAAGTTCATCATCATTTTTTTAATGCAGTTTATTCCTGCAGGGGCAGAGCTGAATTTTCAGCAGCCATTACCTTAGTGTCTACTGTCATGAATACATTTCTTATCATTGTCAATTTTACAAAATGTTTGCGGTAACACTGATACATTTTTTAGGATACTTCAATGAATAGAAGTTCATAAAAATGGCATTTAATTAAAAAACGTAGAAAATATTTTGTAGCATTATAAATCTCTTTACTACCACTTTTTAAAAAAAAATATATATATATTCATATTAATAATATTAATTTCTTTTTTTTAAAGTTAAATTAATTAATTCAAATTCATTTTTAATTAATTTAATTAAAAATCTTGTTTTATCTAATTATTTCATTCGATTCAATTTTATTCAGCACTGAACAATAGTGTGATAATTAGTTTAGCTTAAATTCATTGTGCATGGGCAATTTTACCAACCTTTAGCATTAGTTAAATCTCTGAAGAACATTATTCGCATGGCAGGTCTGAGTAAACATTAATGGAGTTGCATCTTAACGTGTATTCACTTACGAGGCTCCATTTCAGCTCGGAATCTTTAGGATTTATCTAAATAAAAAATAAATGCCGCCTAAAGACCTTCCATTTAATGTTATTTGTAACATATAGACCGTGCTGTGCTCGAAGCATTCATCTACTGTGCCGTTTCTATGGTTTTGACAGATAACTTCATTCGGAAAACCAAGCAACGTTACAACAGCCCACGTTCCCTCTCAACCAAGATTAATCTGGCCGACATGCAGACTGAGATCAAGCTCCGGCCTCCTTATCAGCTGTCTGCGGAGGACATCGGATCAATCAACGGCTTCTCACAACACAAGCAGTCTAAATATAAAGGCATAGGTGGGGAGCATATTGTGAACACAGCGTGTATGCTTGCCTTTTGTTCTCAAGAAGCAGAACATGAGTGCGTTTTGCACCGTAGGTTTTTTCAGCTAATTTTAAAATCTAGTTATTTTGACTTGATTTTGTGCTTGATTTATTCCTGCAGCTCCTAATCAAATGTTGGAGGCCGTCACCCTGTCGGGTATCGTCGCCTGTGTCCTAAGTGTCCTGTGCGGCGCTCTTAATTTGCTGCGGGGAGTCCACGCAATAGAAAGTGTATTGCAGGTAACTTAAATCAAGCACTAATAGTCACGCTGGCATTTTATTTTGGGCTTTGTTTCTTTTATTGATTAAAACGTTGGACCAAACATTGCTTTTAAATGCACAAGTACCATTGGAATATAATAACTCATAACTAATGGATAGTAACAGTACTCTTGAATAATTTGTCAGACTTTGCACTTAGGTGTAATGTGATTTTCCTCTTCCACATACAGAACAGTTTTGCTTGGCTTTGTACATTGCATAAGCTGATAAGTGAGCACTCGAGTCCTGGCTCTAGTAATTCATCCTCTGTTTTAGCACATGGCTTCCTGTTGTAATTTGTCCACTCTTTAACACAGCACCCTGTCTTTCCTCTTTTTCTGCTTCATCTGCAGAACGAGGATGAAGACTTTAATTACGTAATTGCTTTTTTCCTCGGAACCGCGGCCTGTTTGTATCAGGTGAGTGACGGCAGTCAGGCCGTGAGTTACTGTCGGCCTGCCAGGCTTCATTTCCTCTGCTCTCTGTCTCTGACTAACCGATGCTAATATATTACACTTTTCCACACTGTCGGAAAATTGGAGAAACATTAATAGCATCAAACAAAAACAGCTAGTATTGTAGAGTTTTTTTTTTATTAGTGGTGGGTTTTCAAAACCCATATTCTACACACAAAAAATGTTTGACTTTGCTGGTGAAAATAATCAAACATCCTGATGACATTTACTCCGAGAAGCACAATTGATAATAATAATATTGTTTATATAATAATAAACTTGTTTTCAGAATAAACACTGCTGAGGATAATTTTTTTTGAGGAAACAAATACTTTTTATTTAGTAAGGATCCATGCATAATAATGTATCACTGTTTTTTTTAAATGTATGAATCAGCTGTTTGTAACATTAACGATAATAAGAAATGTTCAGATCTGCATATTGGAATGATTTCTTAAGGGTCATGTGTTGCTAAAGACAATATGTGACCCTGGAGCACAAAACCAGTCTTAAGTCGCTGGGGTTTGTTTGTAGCAGTATCCAAAAATACATAGCATGGGTCAAAATTATTGATTTTGTTTTGGTGCCAAAAATCATTAGGAAATTAAGTAAAGATCATGTTCCATGAAGATTTCTTTGTAAAATTCCTACTATCAAAATGTCATTATTGATTAGTAAAGATTAGTTTAGTTTTTCTGCATTATTGATTAGTTAAGATATTCATTTGGACAACTTTAAAGGTGAATTGCTCAGTATTTAGATTTTTTACACCTTCCGATTCCAGATTTTCAAATAGATGTATCTCAGACAAATATTATCCTATCATAACAAACCATGTATCAATAGAAAGCCTATTTATTGAGCTTCCATATGATGTATACATCTCAGTTTTGTAAAAATTTTGGACTGTTTTTTTTTTTTAGACTAATACATCGTCTGAAAGCTAAATAAATAACCAACCATTTCAAATCCGGAATCTGAGGGTGCAAAAAAACCTAAATACTGAGAAAATCACCTTTAAAGTTGTCCAGGTGAATTCTGGCTATTGCTACAAATATACCAGAGCTTAAAGGTGCTCTATGTATTCTTGCAAACACTATGGGTACAGGATGTGCACCAAAGCAAAAAAACTTCGGCCAACCAATCGCTAAGAAGTGGTGGGGTTTAACGCTCATTAAACACCACCTCTTTTGCCGATGGTTTGGCTGAAGTTTGTTTTTGTTGTGGTGGCCATAGTGTTTGTTTCGGTATTGCAGCCTCGGTGTTGTCTTTCGAGAGCGGGTTTTTTCCCAATGTATTCAGAGGGCAGACAGCAAGACGATCGAGGGGTGATGCATAAGGTTTGAGATAAAAATAAAATCAAGCATAGACATCGCATAGAGCACCTTTAATATACTTAAGAGTGGTTTTGTGGTCCAGGGTGTCATATTACTGCCTAGTAGGGCATAAACCTTACTACTAAGATGTATTCTTAAAACAAAGCTTTCTTCCTGCTTAAAAATGTTTTCCTCTTGTTTCTATTTCTATATATAGTGTTACTTGTTCGCCTACTACTCAGTTTGGAGAAACATCAAGTCATTCCTGGCCTTTGCTATGATCTGCCTTTGTAACATGTATCTGTATGAACTGCGTAACATGTGGCAGATCCTCTTTCATGTGACGGTGGGAGCGTTCATCACCCTGCAGATCCACCTGAGACAACCGCAGGGCAAATCACCTGACTACAACGTCTGACCCCCTCAAACACTGTTAAGACTATTTGTCCAACATGGCGACCCCAACCTTTTCAAACCCCATCCAAGGACAAAGGAACTATGGATTGTGAAGCAGGTTTTTTCTAAATATTTTGATATCGTTCAAGAGACATTTCCTGCTGTTTCACTCCCAGTTGAGGTCACAGATGAGAAACTGGCGTTCTTGTCGATGAGAGAGACTTCTTAAGCGCATAGCATTAGATTCATGCATGAAATATTTGAAGGAAGCGTTAACAGATGTGCACAATTAATATATTTTCCAATAGGGAATTGTAGTTATTTTATGTTTAATTGACTTCAGGGCTTAAAGGGACAGCTCACCCAGAAATGAAAATTCTTACATCATCGAGGCTTTCCTTCAGTAGGATTGAAAGGCTAAAGCCTAATAATTTCAGATAAAAGCATCTACAACAGATACATTTTTGCTGCAAAACATATTCAATACTAAATCAACATTTTTTATTGTAGTTTTGCAGTATTGTAGTTTTATATTTTCGAATAGTCTTTTTCTTTAAATGAAAGTTTTTAATGATTAAATTCACTGCATAGCTAATTGTTTTGGTTCACAGCAGATAAATTATGTTTTTTCTTTTTTATCCATATGGCAAAAATGAATATAATGAGATTAATTATTATATAATTCTATACAGTATAGGAAAAATTGTGCAGGCATTGTTGCACTTTAACTGTGTGCAAGTTGTTATTCACTAGTTTAGTAGTTTATTAACAAAGTCTTGCTTGACAGATGTAATTAATCACATTATATTGTGGTAAATCACAGCTTATAGATTCATCTAAACGTTTCCTTTCGAGCACCACCAAATACAAATGATAGAAACTTTTCATTCTTGGGCGATCTTTTCCTTTAAGATGTAGTTTTAGAATAGTATTGAGGACACTTTCTCTATTTTGTTTGTTAAAGCCAACTCATATGCAAGACTTTTTATAGCTGCCTACTTAACATGTTTTGGCTCATTGCTGCAAAAGCAGACTTTGGTCATTTTATTTTGTCACATGCTCTCATACATGCCTGTGATGTGAGTGTCGCTGTGTTTGTGGTCATTAGTCAGACGTCTCTTCCCTGAAAGCATAATCAGATGTGTTATTAATTGTGTCTATGCTGCCTGCAGGTGTGCTTCTTGCAAATGAATGTGGTTGGCTAAGAGAGAAATGGAATCACTCTAATAGACCGACTCTGTTTTATCCTCCTCAGTGTTTGCTGCCTTTGGTCAACGGGTCTGTTCAGTAACCACGTTGAGTGGTATGAATGTTTTTATTTTATTTCTATTCACCTGGTTTGTCATAACTGCGCACAGGACAGGTTGAATGAATGACTGACAGATTAAGGGGTTTTAAAATATCTCTAAAAATTTACATGCATCCCCCCCACCCCCCATCTTTGTATTGAAATGTACCTCTCTCTCCAGCAGTAGTTCATTGCCTTGCCAGTTTGTTTGACAAAACAACACACATAAAGGCCCTGTCTTGAAATCATCAGTAAAAACCGTGATTTGTATTATTTTTTTGATTTTTGCACTTTTCACATTTATAAAATATTAGCAACCTAAAGTAGATTATTTACACACAAACCTGTAAATAAATATTGGAGTATGATTCATAAGAAAATATTAATTAATTTTGAAACACACTGTAACTACAGTTTCTCTGTCATGCACAGTATTAATGTTTGAATGCTTGCAAGTCACCGAAGTCAAATGTATTAAGACGCTCGCACAGTTTCTAAACTTGTTGCTATTCTCGAATCCTTAGAGCGGTGGTGATGATGAAGAGGAAAAGGTTGATGATGATGATTGTGGTTATTAGAAGAAGTCGTTTGGCTTATAGAAGCGTGACTAATGAAAGTAATGTTCCAGGTGATGCAGTAAATGCTTTTGTGTATGCGAAAATTACAGCCCATTTAGGCTTATTTGTAGTTAGTGAGGGGGAAAAGTCTGTACATTTCTGACGTCTCTGTAATTGATGTTATTTTTTCCAGGTTATGTTCACTGCTGATCTAATTTTATAGTTGCAAAGCACACTGCGGTGAATGAAAGCTTTGAATCAGAAAGTAGGGGGGAAAGTTCAAAGTATAGCTGAGTCAATTAGGTTTTTTGTTTGCGTGTACTTTTTTTAGTTCTGGTTAGGGTTGGTACATTTGAATTATAGAAAAATAAAATGGGCTAAATTGAAAGTCACGGAGGAATAAAAACTGCAACAAGAAGTTTGCGGGGCAAAAATGGAAAAAGTAAAAAAAGAAAATCGCCATGTAATTTTTCTTCTATGTGGTTGAAGGCTCCCAGAACTGCATTATCAGGGTGAGAAATTATGAGTTTTTTCTTTCTTTGATTTTTTATGACATTGTGCTTCGCCTCAGGTCTTTCTAACCTTTTGACTGCTGGATCAAACCCAAACCGCTTGGCCATTAGACTGTTTTTAATGTCAGTGAAATGCCATTCTCACGCCCAGCACAATGGCCTTTCTTTAATGCTTCATAAAACAGCTATGCTCAGTCAAACTGACCGGATCGGACGCATGCAGAGACGAAATTCAAGTGCAATCAAACAAGGGTATTTCATGGGCACATTTTAAAGATAAAAAAGGTCAGGTTTGCCAGTGGGGGGAAGTGTACTGAAATTATGTGAATTATAACATGCTTGAATGACCAAGCAGCTCTGTTGGGGTTTCTGTTCGCATTTTCTGGGCACATTTTGTTTACGATAGTTCTCGGTTTAAACACTTGAATAATCAAACAACAAAGAAATTAGAGACAAATGTTTCAATTGGTCTACAACCTGTCCGTTCTAGGATAGCAGTACAAGCTCTCATACAGCAACAAAGTAACACTGGAGGCGAGGATTAAAACGAAAGCGCACTGCTGCCACCTTCTGGATATTATTTAGTGCAATATTCCATTTTTATGTCAAAACACAGCAATGTGTGACAAAAAAGATTTGCCTTTCCTGAAGGACTACCTGTATTTGAAAGGCAGCACCTTTAATCGTCTTGATGTCCATCTGAAATATAAATACGAAAAAGGCCAATCACAATTCAGTATGCAAATATATGTTGGAAAGACGACCAATCCTAATTCAATATGCAAATAGGGAAGTCATTGTAGTTAACATTGAAGGCCACTCAAAAATGACCATTCTGTCTTAAATTAATGTCTCGTTCAATTTACAAGCAAGCCTGACCATTTTATAGTGGTCGGTTTGTCGATTTTGAGCTCATGAGCCTCGTCCAAAGACTAAAGACCAAACAATTGAATTTCCAGAGAAAATAAGGGAATAATACAGACCGACTTCTTCTGATATATTACTAGCAAAAGCATCTATAAAACCAAATAAAATGGAAAATACCGTGGGAAAGAGAATAAAAGGCGCTGTAATAATCATAAGTAAGTGATTTCAGCGAGTTTAATATTATAATAGTTTATTCGGATGTATAAAACAGCATTGAGTTTTGACATGGCAGATAAGCAAAGACAACCCAAGATGGTTACTCAGCAGGAATATGTGGAATATCTCTAACTCAGTGCTTTCGTTTGGATAACAAACACAAGGAAGTGAATTAAAGCTGAAGTGAGTCATTTTAATTTTTAAATACTTCCTCCTCCCAGTTAAATATCCAGATACTTACTTGTAACCTATCCATAAACTTAACCCGGTGAAAGTTAAACTGTCTCAGTAGGGCCGCCGAAACTTTGCTGTTTGACAATTCCGACCAATGGTGTGGCTTTAGGGCGGGGCTAGATTATCATCTGCCCAATGGCGGTTATGGAGTGTGTCCAAGCAGCAGGAAATACACACTTCACCTTTAACTTGGGAAACCGAATATTTACTGCGTCGTCTAATATTAAAAGACCACTCAAGTGCCACGGTGACACTAGATACAAAAACATTCAACCAGAGGTTTTATTTTTAAAAATCACTGGCAAGAAAATGGCACTAATCCTGTTGAGGAAAGTAAAGGCCTAATTACTGGAAGCCCAGCTGGGTCCACGTTTTGAGAAGCTAGAACAGGACCAAATATACTGTTTCATAACACGTTTTTTTCCCCAACACTATATCATAATTCTACTTGAAATAGGTCAAACAAACAAACAAAGTCCCAGTTTGTGTACACACTCCAATTCTTACATACAAAGGCCTCATTGGAGAAAATGGACATTCATTGGGTCGTACCATCAGACTGAACTGAGAGAGAGAGAGAAGGAAATGCTGGTCGAGCTGCAGTGCAAAAATGGTGAAGATTTGTGGCATAACGGAATCATCCCTAGAGGATCCCAACTTCTTGTCCCACGCACTATAAACGCAAGGCTAAAATCAATGTTTGCCAAGCTTTAAACGACTGTGGCTGTTCTGAAACACTCACTT
The DNA here is from genome assembly GCA_034779775.1 of Enteromius afrohamiltoni. Lineage (NCBI taxonomy): Eukaryota > Metazoa > Chordata > Actinopteri > Cypriniformes > Cyprinidae > Enteromius > Enteromius afrohamiltoni. Next base: position 13,302 of record JAUYWG010034019.1, read on the forward strand.
GCCATTTCGCCTCCTGCAAATCCATTTTCTAGTCATAATTACATTGTAGTGTACTTGACAGGATACAGAAACCCTTTTTGGAGAAAGGCCAAACATATTCTGCTTACTTGGTTACAAGGCTAGCTACGGATTTTATCCAAATGGATGCAGCGATAGAAAAGGGTGACTGATAATTTACACTTTAAACCCCCCCCCCCCCCCCCCCCCCCTTGTTCAAATGTGCAGGATTGTAGTGTTCCATTATGTATGTATCTATTTATAGACAGCATTCTAATATATTAATATAGAAAATATATAATCTAAAATAGCATTGACAGTTTGGCTTTTGGAGTCAAAATATAAAATGTCAAAAATACAAAAACAGCCATATTTGACCGTATTACTCTGTCCTTAAAAGTGTCTTCAGTGTATACAAGTGTCTATAGATTTGAGAAAGTAAATTTGTGTCTGGAACTGAGCCTTGTTCATGCCCCCAGCGACTTGCATGTCACCATCCACTGTACTGGTCGCTTGTTTGTTCAGTCTCACTTCCTATAGAAAAACAAATTAATCTAGACTGCTAAAATAAACATTCTGGAAGAAAAATGATGCATTATGCATCATATTTGAGATAAACAAGAATCAGTATGTGCAATATGGACACCCATGTGTTTGTGCCAGAAAACATAAACACGGGCCTATGTGGTCCACATACAGTAAATTGTCATAAGAATTTTTAAATATACCGACCCTGCACGCAATTAGAGACATTAATGGCTGACTGCAAGAACAAAATTGAGTCAAAATGATTCTCTGATTGAAGAGACTGACATGCTTCTTCAGGTTGGACCTGAGCAAATCTCAACACTGAAAATAAATGGCATCGGGTTGTATCAAGTCAAGGAGGCATGAACGGGCTTTATTCTCAACTCTAGATCATTCAGAGGTAACACTGTCAACGCCAGCTCCCTTACCAGTAACAACCACAGTCGCTGCAGCAAAGTTCGGGAAACCATAAAGGGTTTGTAGAGCTGCTGTGCTCACTATGGCCTTCTACCATGTATTAGCTCACCGTGATATCTCTATCTACCGTGATACTGTATCACCTAGACAGTGTTGAACGCAACAAGACCATATGAACAGAACTCTTTACATACACTGACGAATCATATACACATAAAACATGTGTTTTACAGGTATATTGGCTTCAGTGTTTTCATGCAGTTTGTTTTAGAGCCACCAGGACCAGTCGGTGGAGTAAGATCGCAGTCCAGCCACACCTGAGAGCGCCAAAGCCAGGTGCAGAGAATGCAGTTCATCTGTCCTCTCTTGGCAATATAAGAAATATAAGACCGGGAGAACTGCCTTGTATGCCTTGAGATTCCTTTGTTTCTTTGGTCTCTGAGGATGAACCGTCTTTCTTAGCTGTTCCATGCCTTAAATAAAAGGGGCCAAAGCCCTCTGTTAATCCTATAGGAAGTCTCAGTGTGCAAAGGGGCCACTCTTAGACCGGTGAGGACTGTTTCCAAACAAATCCTATTGTGATTGGTCCAAAAGGATGCCGTTCAACAGCCTGGCCCGGCCCACAGCGTCTAGTCCTCATACTGTATCATCTCAAAAATGTTCTGAACATCAGACGTTGAGTGTTAACTGCTGTTGGGTCCTCCATTTAGGAAGTAGGTTGTCATTTCTCCTTTGCCCTTGACTTTCACAACACCTCTGCACTCCAGTGTGTAGTTATAGGAGCTGAGAACCTGGTGAAGGTCAGATGTGACCTGATACAAACAGAAATTAATAGCATGTGAGTATTAATAAAGGACTGAAGAGTGTACTGATCTAAGACCACTAGTGAAAATGATTTTGTTTTCTATCTTTAAAAAAAAAAAAAAGATGATATCTTAATAACATTAAGCATTTACTGCACAAAAGTACTTTTTTTTTACCCAAAATGTTATTATTATCATCATGAACTATTTAAGTGAAAAGTTAAATAAACCACATAAAATAGCAGAACTCAACAGTAATATTCGTTAATAATTTCATATTACGTTTCATTGTTTAAACGTTTCATTGGTCCCTACAGTGCATACAAGATATCTGGACAATCATAGAGACCTTGAATGCATCTCACCTGTATTCTCTCAGGTACCCCCGTGCTGTCCATGCGGCTGGCTACATTCACAGTATTCCCCCATATGTCATATTGCGGTTTACGAGCCCCTATGACACCAGCCACGACGGGACCCATATTGAGACCTATGGTACAAGGTAAGCTATTAGCTTTCAGGACAACATGCTTTTCCTTTTACAACAGTAAAAAATATGGGTCATTCTGTGAAAGTCTTTGTCTGACGGAATGTTACATTTCTACAGAAAGCTTTTTTGCAAGGGTAAATTACACAAAATTAACCAGATGAAATCTATATGGATAAAGCAACCGATCGGTGGAAATCTAAGGATGGCTAAGTCAAATTCTTACCGATCTTCATTTTGAAGTTATTGAAAGAGTGTTCATTGATGTACTTCATCTGGTCCATGAGGCGCATAGCGTAGTCGGCTAGAGCGCGAATGTGTGACCTTCCTGCTTTATCGTAAGTGGAGTCATTAAGCCCAGACGCAGCCATGTAGGTGCTGCCAATGGTTTTGATCTTTTCTAGCTGACGAAACTGATCCTCACTAATGATCTGCGTGAAAAGTGAAATGTGGTTATGACTTTCATCTAGAAATGAGAAGGTAATAAATTCTTCATTTGTAAGAATACAATCAGTTATGAAAGATGTGAAGATGTAGGTTTCACACACACAGGTTTAAGTTGAGACCCACTATTGCAAGGAACTAAAACATAGTATAAATGTAGTTTTAAATACATATATATATATAAAGACACACATACAGTATATTTAAAAAAAATATCTACATGTACTTACAACTATATTTTTTATATGTAATATAAATGATATGAATATAACTAAATATATACAGTACATGCATGTGTGTGTTTATATATACTAGTGCTGTCAAACGATTAACCACATGATTCAAAATAAACCCTTTACGTAATATAAGTGTGTGTAATGTGTATATTTATTATGTATATATAAATGCAAACAAATTAATGTTAAATATATTCATATATAATATAAAATATAAATATTGAAATGTATAAAAATGTTCAAAATATATACTGTGTGTGTGTGTGTGTATTGTTATATGCTTAAATGTACACAGTACACACACGTTATGTCAACAAAAACTTCTATTTTGGATGCAGTTAATCGTTTGGCAGCACTAAACATATATTGTATGGATAAGACATTCATATATATATTTTTAACATATATATATCATATATATATTTATAACATTTTTTGTTTCATTATTAACTTGACTGACAGTATTTTCATCAACTGCAGCTTTCATAAATACAGTTTTAAAATGAAATACTAGAAAGCTAGCCAATTGTACTGTACCGCACTTAAAAGCAATGCAACAGTTCTAAGGTTCTCCAGAAATCACTGTACCTCATCAAAGTCAGCGATGATCTCGTTGAGCAGCCTCAAGCACTCCACACCTTCATTATTGGCCTCCAGTTCCACGTAGAACTCAGAGAAATTGCTGATAGAGGCAAACATGACAGCCACGCACTCGCACGACTGATAATACAGCTCGTCGTTCCGCCGCTCGCGCGCCAGAAAGTGTGCAGCCACATCTTTGGGCAAGATGTTGTGGAGAAGCCGGCGGTTGTAGGCCTGAAGTTCTTCCATCTCCTCCTTTTCCTCAGTGGCCTGTATAAGAAAAATAGAGGATGATGCTACAAATAACAGGAAGGTTGAGAAAACAACAACACAAACATAAATTCACCATTATATACAACTGTTGAAAGCTTTAGGGTTTGTGAAATTGATCTTAAATGCTTTTAATGATGTCTCTAGGGCTACATTAATTTGATCAAAATGCAGCAAAATGTGTAATGCTATTGCAATTTGAAATTACTAATATGTCTGCTTGAATATAGATATTTACTTGAGTTCAAAGCCACATTTTCAGCAGTCATTAATCCATTATTCATATACACATGATCCTTCATAAATCATTTTAATACGACTTTTTACCCATATAAGTCTTTGTCATTTAAAAAAATATATATATATATTTATATATATATATATATATATATATCTTACACAAACAGTTGTGTAAGCTACAATAAAATGTTTTTGAAAGCAAGAGTCTGATAAACTGGTTTGGTGGACAGCAATACATATTTAACAGCTTATAACAGATAAACACACCTGTAACTTCCAGAGAAAGTCTAGTCTGGCTGTAGACTCCACCTGCTGTGCATGAAGGTAGAGAGCCAGCACAAAAACTGTGATGACGACTGGAGTCATGATCTTCAGAGGAACCCGAGTGTCTATCGCACAGCTGCAACGTACGGAGCACTGAGTATCAACAATTTTCACACCATGATCTAAAGCGTTCAAATCAAGCGCATGTTAATCTATAATGTCATCACAACACTACATCAGGCTACATGGTCAAATGTTTGATTTAATCCTGTGGAGCATACAATTTTCATGGTCATGCAATGAAAACAACATGCTCACTGGCATTTCTTTGAGATCAGAGTCTCGATTTCATTGATTTTATCTTACCTTGTTCCATTAATATACTCTCTGTGAAGACAAAGAAAAGTAAATGTTATAGAGGTATAGAGTACAGCTGACTTTATCTTTAAGAAACTGATAATATGAATCAGCCAGTAAACACTAATAGTGTATATAGATGTACAGTAGTATATAGTGGTAAGCTAAAGCGGATTGAATAACAGTCATTTTATTAATAACTGATAATGTGCCTACTAATACTTCTGTTGTTTTGTTTAAGGAACGTCAACTTTTCTTCTTTTTTTTAGCAAGAACACATTACATTCAAATAAACGCTTTTGGTCAGGGTCACAAAAATGTTAAGCAGAACAAATTCTTTATACATAGAAAATTTCTTGAGCACAAAATCAGCAGATTAGATTTCTAAATGATCATGTGACACTGAAGACTAAGTGTAATTAAGTTGCAAATTTTGAGCTTTGCCATAAATTATGTTTTATAAAATGTTTTTTTTTTAAACTGTAATACATTATTATATCACAGTTTTACTATTTGACTTCTTTCAAAAACATTTTAAAAATCTTCCAGACTCCAAACATTTGAAAGGCCGTGCATATCACAGTACATTCAGTCACGCATTTGATCTAGAGAAAATGCTAGGAAATACTAGCAGTTTCTTAAATTTGTTCAAACCACCCATAATAAAAAAAAAAACCACATCACAAGACACAACCTCAATGTTCAAAAGGACAATACTGATCCAAGACAGTGTAGCACTTGGCTAAAATCTAGATACTCACATGGTGTTGGCCATGACCAGTAGGTCAACGTTGTCAAAAAGGCTGACCTCAGGCACCTCCATGATAAGCATGTAGAGGATCTCAATGAAGAGCATGAGGAAGAGTTTACCAATACTGCTGACCTGTAGGAACACTGAGCAGGCCAGTAAACTGAGCAGCACACACGAAGAGAAATACTGCAGAAAGAGAAAAACATTCAGACATTTAGTCTTTCACTCTCCCCTTATCTTATTCCATATATGGTATATGCTGTGATGTCAGCAGTGCCTGACGGAAAGGCCTATCACTGATGAAAATAAAGACTTGGAACACGGTGCTATTAGCTGGTTCAAGCTGACTCAAATGAATTAGTGACTACTGCTCACTGACTACTTAAAGGAATAGTTCCCCCAAAAATAAATATTTACTGAAAATGTACTCACTTATCTCAATATGGTGAGGGTTTTTTTATTCATCAAAACTTGTGACGTGAAAGCTGCATATTTGTAATAAACAAATCCATTATTAAGACATTTGAACTTAATTCATAATAACTCCTCCTTCAGCAAAATGCCTTATTGTGCCCTTTTTGGACTGTTTTTACTTGTAAACAATGCTTGATCTGTGGATATTTCTCTTCCGATTCCCTGGAGAAAGCAATGTTATGGATAGGGGACATTTTTATCTTCTTAAAAACACGGATTACTTGTAGATTATTGTGGTGTTTTGATCAGCTGTTTGGACTCTCATTCTGACGACACCCATTCAATGCAAAGGATGCTTTGCTAGGCAACTAATGTAAAGCTGAACTTCTCCAATCTGTTGATGTAGTAACACACTCATCTGCATCTTGGATGGCCTGAGGGTGAGTAAAGTTCAGAAAATTCTCACAAAACTACAAAACTGGATTGGTCTGGGAATAGTGCTGTACCTCTGGGAAATTGCAGGTGGGCGACGAGTTGTTGCAGAGGCTGTCCTGAGACCAGAGAGTGTAGTTGAAGGAAGAGGTGCGGACATGACAAGCGTTAACATCACTGGGGCTGATGTTAAACTCCTGCCCTAAACATGTCTTCAGGTCATCCGTACTGCAGGTGAACTAAAAGACAGATGGAAACATTTCTCAGATGAAGATAAATGACAGCAATATTGTGAGACACATAGTGTTAGTTGCATGGCTATATGGCTACATGGTTTATCACTAAACGTAGCACTAGTGCATGAAGTAACTAAATATCACACACATTAAGGCACAGAATCCTGATGTTAAGACTTGTGAGACTCACAATGTTAATGAAAGCGGAGAGAAAAACCAGGACGATTGTAAAAACCCCCACCAGGGTGCTGTTGAGTCTGGACTGAACAATCCTTTTTGACAGAGTTTGCAGAGGCACAGGGAAAAACTGTCAATAGAGAGAAAAATTAATTAAGTTTCACAATATTAAACATAACTCAACAGTATCTGAGAACAATTTAATGATGAAAATCTATTTTTATCTTAATAAAAATAGGAATAAATTACATTTAAATATATTCAAATGGAAAAGGTATTTTAAATTGTAATAATATTTTACTGTATTTTTAATTAAGTATTTATTTAAGGTTTGGTGAGCATAAGAGAGTTTAACTTTTTATAATAAATAGTTTATGATATATATTAACTGATTTCAAAGCTGCCTATGATAGTGTCCACAGGAGATTTCTATAGCAAGCTATGAACGCCATGGGTTTTCCAAATAAACGAATCATATTGACAAGGATGATAATGCAAAGAACCCAGAGCCGAATTAAGGCAAATAGACAGGTGTCAGGCCCTTTTCTTAGTCCTTAATGGGCAGCAGCATGGTTGAGTAACGTGTTGAGTGACACAGAAAGTGATGTAGCTATGGCATTGGAAAGGATAGAAGAAGAGTGCCACCCAATGGGTTTAAAAAAAACAAAAAAAAAACAGCCTTTTTTTAAAAGCCATAGTCTCTCATGGTCCCTTGAATCGAGTCTTGGGTCCTTTACCAAAAAGTCTCCAGACATGTTGGATATGTTTGAGCGGAAAGTACTAAGGAGAATATTTGAGAATATACCAGGAGGCGTCGCTATCAACATTTTCAAGACTTCGGCACAAGGAGAGGAACAACTGGCATGGAGAGTATTCAGAGCACAGCCTTTCCATACCAAGCCAAAGGAAGGCCTAGAAACCGATGGACAGTGAGGATGGAAATGAAAGATGAAGGACTGTAGCCCAATTTTGCGCATGGAAGAAGTTGGGTTCGTAGCACCATATGGTAAGCTAATTATATTTACAGTACACACACACACATATATATATATATATATACACACACAGGTCCTTTTCAAAAATTAGAATATAGAAATGCTGCACAACGAGAAGAGGTGACCGGACCCTCAGGAAGATTGTGGAGAAGGACCGATTCCAGACCTTGGGGGAGCTGCGGAAGCAGTGGACTGAGTCTGGAGTAGAAACATCCAGAGTCACCGTGTGCAGGAAATGGGCTACAGGTGCCGC
>JAUYWG010034020.1:0-21173 GCA_034779775.1 Enteromius afrohamiltoni
TAGTTGATATATCTGTAGTTGCTGAAGTGTCATGCAGTGTTGTGGTTGATGCTAGAGGGGATGTTGTAGAGTCTAAATTTGTTGTAGGAATATTGCTTGTCGCAGACAAAGTACTCGATACATCTGTAGTTGCTGAAGTGTCATGCAGTTTTGTGGTTGATGCTAGAGGGGATGTTGTAGAGTCTAAAGTTGTTGTAGGAATATTGCTTTTGGCAGCCAAAGTATTTGATACATCTGTAGTTGCTGTAGTGTCAGGCAGAGTTGTGGTTGATGCGTCAGACTTTGTAGATGTTTGTGCCACAGTTAATGACGTAGGACTGCTGCTTGTGGCAGCTACAGTTGTTGATGCCACAGTTGATGATGTAAGGATGTTGGTTGTGGGAGTCAAAGTTGTTGATGTTTGAGTAGTCACTGTGGTGTCAGACAGAGTTGTGCTCGATGCATCAGATCTTGATGCTAGAAGGGTGGTTGTGGTGTCCAAAGTTGTTGTTGCATCACTTGATTTGGTATTGTCAGGCAGAGTTGTGGTTGATGCATCAGATGTAATAGATCTTGGTGCCACAGTTGATGTTGTAGGAATATTGCTTGTGGCAGCCAAAGTAGTTGTTACATCTGTAGTTGCTGTAGTGTCAGGCAGATTTGTGGTTGATGCGTCAGATCTTGATGCTCGAGGGGTGGTTGTGGAATCATAAGTTCTTGCATCACTTAATTTTGTGGTGTCAGGCAGAGTTGTCGTTGATGTGTCAGATGTTGTTGACCTCGGTACAACAGTTGATGATGTAGGAATGGTAATTGTGGCAGCCAAAGTTAAATCTTGATTTGCTGTTGACTTCACATTTGTAGCTGTAGAAGTCACAGTTTCTATTATTATAACTGGTGTTGTAGTAAAGACTGTCTTTCGATCTGATTCTGTTGATCCAAGCACTGTCGTATATCCGTAAACCATCCAGCAGAAACATACTGTAAAGTTATACATTTCATTTTTATTTTTATGCAAGTGTATGATCTACTTTGTTTCACATTTATCTTTTCATTTTATCTATTGGCATTAGACATTACTTGTTTTCCTCATATTTTATCTTTAAGACACTGTATTATGTAACTTAAACTTACTCACATATGGTAAGGAAACTTTTCCTTCTGCCATCATACCTATAAGTAAAGTAATTGACAATATAATTAGACTGAGTGAATGATAGAATGCTTCCTTAAGACATGATATCCAAAATATTGAAAAGCCTAAAACCAGTGTCTTATTAAAAGCATGTTTTAACAGGGTTGAGAAAACAGCAAATTAGAGTAAAGTTCTTCATTCAACAGTCACTAAAGATCTCTAGAAAAACAATTACCACTGTTTTATTTTGAATGTATTTTATTTTTATTTATTTAATTTTCATTTATTTATTTATTTATTATAAGACTGCACCTGAAACCAGCTAGGACAGCACCTACAAGTCTTTTCAACCCAATTATTTGCACATTTGCCTGTTATTAAAGCAAAATGAAGTGAAAGCTTCAGCTTTAGTTCTGTCAGGAAGACTTAAATGCTGCATCATTTATTCATACTAACAGGTCAGGCCAATCACTGCATGACAACTGGACAGTGCTGTGCTAGTTACTTCCAAACTGTTATACATTAAATATTACTTGTTAATGTTATTTAAAAGTAATTCCTTACATTACAATATTATTGATTTAAAATTGTGTATATGAAAAATGCGTTATTACTTTTATATTACTTTTGAGTTACTTTCACCAAAATAACTACAGAGAGTGTGCCGTCAGTACAGCTGAAGAGTTCAGCACAGCATTGTCACAGCATCAGCAAAAGTAGCCTAATTATCATGAATATGTCCAAGGAAAATAGTAGGAACATGTTTAAATTATTTTGTGTTTTCTGAGTCCGTGTCACAAAGATACATTTTCTGATACGTCATCTCCTCTGATGCAAGTTATCTTTATGGGTTAAAATTATAATGAAAGAGAAATCCTCTTTCCTCCTGGATGCCTCAAGTGCCCTTTGCTTGTTTTTTTTTTGTTTTTTTTTTGTTTTTTTCAATGTGTATGTGTGTATGGAGTCCTGTCTTTGCCCCACAACAATAAAATGTAACTATTAATCTCAATTTTGCTAAATAAATGGATCTGGCTCGCAGCAGTCACATGACTGCCATTAACCAATGCTCGCCCGTGAGGGCAGACCACGCTCGTTACGAGCTGGGTACAGACTGCTGCTGTACATCACACATGGATAATAACTGACCACAAACAGAAAATAGAGCTGACTTGTGGCATTTTTTACATGTTAATATCTTGTGTTTTACTGTTTTTTGAACACTAAAAATTTTGGCCTAAAATGTGTTGTAACGCAAGCATTACTGAACATGTACTGAGAAAAATATTGCGTTACAGCAAAAATTTATTTATTACTGTAATGCATTACTTTTGTAACGCATTACTCCCAACACTGCAACTGGATTATTTAAGCATAAGCACTGAACTTCACAGTTGATGACACTGAAATTTCCTACTCTGTTAGGGAAACTGTCACTTAAAAGACTCGCTAGTGGTGAGCACTGCTGCCTTCCAAGCAGTTGACCTGGGTTCGATTTCCGGCCAACGTATTCCTTTTGGCTCGGGCTGACGTCCAAGCAGAACTCCTACTGTGACCTCTGGCTGCAACGATAACTTTTGGATGGGTCGTTCAGCAGCAGTGGGATAGAGTCGGACCTGTAACCCAAAGGTCATGGATTCGAGTCCCAGGTCTGGAAGGGATTGTAGGTGGGGGCAATGAATAACCAGCACTCTCTCCACCTTCAATACCATGACTGAGGTGAGACCCTTGAGCAAGGCACCATTCAACCAACTGCTCCCTATAATTGCCCACTGACCATACCTGGCCACATGTCACGTCCTTTCCTTTCCTTACATCTAAGGTTGTCATGAATCCGGGTTACTCACCACCAGAGGTCACCCACTCACCACAAAGATGTTGAGCAAGGGACACATCGAACTACACAAAATCAGGTTCTGCCACTCACCACATGTACTCTTGCACTACACCAGGGGTGGCACACAATTAAAACAATTATTTATTATTGTACTATAGAAGTTATTTTATTTTATTTGTTTTATTTTTGGGGCAAGAAGCCATGTAATATGCGGGATAATGGACAGCCAGCAGGTTGTTATCGCAGGATAAAGCCCTTCAGTCTCATTCAACAGTTCTCCGCTTCACGTCAGGCTACTGGTTTAACATTATTCCTTACTACAACAATCTATGAAAGCCTTGTCCTGGAATGCAATACATTTTAGAATCTCTCTTGATGTGTAGCCCATTTCTGCATAGAGGTCAATTTCTGTGTACATGTGAGCCTATCCTCCAAAACTAAAAACTACTCTATAGGTTTTTGGCACAAGTAATTTATTACGACCCATGTTTATGTTTTAAAGGTAAGTGCCCTCTAGCTGGCGTAAAAATAATAACATTTTATTATGACATTGTCATATTGCATCTATCGTCAAAATATCAATCAAAATATGTTTAGTCTGAATGAAGTGTGTCTGGTTTTTACAATGATCGCACAGCAATTAAAACATATTTTTTTAAATTCCTTAGAATGACCATACATTATCATATCTCATTTTATAATGCATCTTAAACTGAGCTACACCAACCCTGAATAACGCGGCCAATAAAATAGTACAAAACATTAATATGCAAATGTTCTGTTGCCAACAGAGGCACAATTTTAGTATATGCTCTGATGGATCGTATTTCACCACCATTGTACAAAAAACCTATACGAGCGTATTAGTTGGAGGACAAGTTGGTTTTGATGCATAACATTATTGGCTCAAATTAGGAATTTTCTTCATAATATTTAATTATTCTTCAGCCATATCTCATGAGGGCAAAATTCTAAGGAGCGCTAAGGATTTAAAGGCTGCTTTACTTATTTTCACAATTATTGTAAGAAAATATAATAAAGAAGATAGAAGATATAATAAGCTTCAGCTACTGTTTTATTGTTTATTAAAGGGTTAGTTCACCCAAAAATAAAAATTGTGTCATTAATTACTCACCCTCATGTTGTTCCAAACACATAAGTACGCCGTTAATCTTCGAAACACAAATTAAGATATTTTTGATGATATCAGAGAGCCATCAGACTCTTCATAGACAGCAATACAACTGAAATTATCATTGGCTCAACCTCACTTTTGTGATGCAACAAGAATACTTTTTTGCGCTAACAAACCAAAAATAACATAATTTACTCTTCTCTGGCACTTAAGTCTTCCAACATGCTCAGCTCACTGTGCACAAGCTGTAACATATTTGACATAATCAGCCTTGTTTACATCTGTGTGAAAGCATACACGTGTGTAATCTGTGGCAGTTTGCACCTAGAAGAAAACGTATGCTTACGCAGTAATGTTCTCTAAAATGACGTCATAGGAGAAGAATGGTTGATGGTATTTGATGTTATTTTTGTTTTCTTTGCACTAAAAAAAGTATTCTCGTAGCGTCGTAAAGCAAAAAAAAAAAAATTACATTTAGTTGTCATTAACATTAAAGTCCTGGTCAGTTGCATGCCTCTTCATGACATATTTTATGCTGTTGTGCTATATTTAACCTTTCGTAACCTTTCATTTTCGGGTGAACTAACCCTTTCACAACACACAGGTCTTCCCATTAGTTCACATGCAGTTTCTGCTCTTCACCCAACTTTTTGTATATTATAAGTATGCTTTTCTAATTGAGATTAGATGTTATACAGCTGATGTCTATTAACAACAAATAATCTTTCATAATTTTGCCAAACTATGTTGATATTTGAAACCATCGAAATAAAACCCAAAAGGACCTTTTATTTTCCCCACTGCTTGTTTGTTCCTCTGATTGTTCCTCTCTTTTATCTTTATCTATAGTCGATCGGGTAATATACATCCTGCAAACACAACCAACACTCAAAATGAGCGCTTGATCTTATCGCTGGCACAATCTTACTGCGGATTGGCAGAAGTGTTCTTTGGGACACATTTGAAACAATTTGCGATAAAACCGCTTTGTCATTCTCTATTTCGCAGCAGGCTCTTGTAGTTTAAAAAAAAAAAAAAAAAATCAGGTCACAGCGCAGAGAAGAAGCGTCATAAAAAGTGTAACTAGGTGAATATAATATAGGCTACCGTAACCTGAAACAGTAAACAGTAAAGTTTTATTAATATTAATTTGTACAGAATTATACTTCCACACAAACTAGAGCAAACATAATTTCTCCCACATGACCTTATTTTACGGGCGGTGATCTCACAACGAACGTCTCAGAAAACCAGCAGGGGTCACTCATACTTCGTTAAATAATAGAGAACCGCTTTTGTGAAATTATAACCTACTCGTTCGCCTATTTAATTACAATCCAATAAATTTGGATTGATCATAGGTTTGCGATAAGGAATGCTATAATATATTTTGAACAATTAAATTTGATCATTACAAATAAATTAATGCAAAATGTAGGCTTTTCTGGATTTTCTGGATAGCAATCAATTTCACCGGTGAGGCTATAAACTGTAACAAGTGCAGATTAGATTTTAAAATAACTTTACTTTATTAGATTACAGTGAAAATAAAATATTATATAAATAATAAATAATAAAAATACACACAGAAGGAACACTTTACTAATAGGCTATATCAACTAAATACAGCTATAAATAAGGGAATCAACCTGAATAGTTTCTATAATATAGTATAATCTATAATAGTATGATAAAACAGAACGACAAATTAACAACTTTCAGATCACAAAAAGCAAACGTTTTCGATATTTTGATAGATGTATTTGGTGTAACGCCAACAGCATGGTATGCAAATTGTGTGGTTGTTGCTAAATTTTACTGTCACGAAAATCAAACATTAAAATTACACATTACATAGAGGCAATAAAAAAGATAAATAAAATCTCGTTGCAGATAAAAGACTAGACTTCGTAACAGGCTGTAATTTTTTTGTAGTTGTTGTTGTTGTTTTTTGTGACCTACCCTTTCTCGTAGTTCAAATTCATAACCATGCGCATAGAACGGTGTAAATCTTCTTGCAGAGCTCTCTGAGATTTGTCCTTCGTTCCAAAAATTAAAAGACTGACAAGAAAATGTAGGTGATGTTATTAGAAGTTTGTAAGGTGTGGTGATTTGTGACTGATCACTGAGGCGTGTATAAGGAAGCAACAGTGGTGTTCCCTGTCACATACTCATTGTCAAGAAAGGGAGCAGTACCATGTCCATTTAAACCGGTCCGTGTATCATCTGATCATACATTGTTTTAATTAATATTGGTAGTTAGAAAAACTAGAAAAAATTTCAGCTTAATTTTTTGTCCCACATAGGAAGCCCATATGAGCTGATTACATGGGCCCCATAAGGGACTGGCATGGGCCAAGTGGGCATGGATTTAAACTGGGAATGCACATATGGGTCCTGCATAGAATTTATATAGGCCAAGTGGGCATGGGTTTGAACTGGGAACACAAAAATGGGTCTTGCATAACATATTTATAGGCCAAGTGGGCATGGGTTTGATCTGGAAACGCATACATGGGTCTTGAATGGGATATTTATGGGCCAAGGGGGCATGGGTTTGAATTAAGAACGCATATATGGGTCTTGAATGGGATATTCATGGGCCAAGTGGGCATGTGTTTGAATTAAGAACGCATATATGGGTCTTGAATGGGATATTTATGGGCCAAGTGGACATGGGTTTGAACTGTGAACGCATACATGGGTCTTGCATGACATATGGGCCAAGTGGGCATGGGTTTGAAATGGGAACACAAATATGGGTCCTGCATGGCATATTTCAGTACTCTTTCCACCACTGCCTGTTGTGCACAACACCTTAGGCTCATTCATAATGAAGCCAGCGAAGCAGTTAACTCATTTGTTAATTCTCTCACATATCCTTTAATTTACAAATTTTACTGTATTTAATAGTTATTTGGTCAGGCAGTCCTTAGGACATCTAAGGGGCCTGTAAGCAAAGGCCTTTTCACACTCAATTAACAGTCCATTCGGAAAATAAGCTGGCTATGAGAGAGAAGTTCACATCACACTTCAACGCTGAATTTCCATAAAATTAAGGTAAGTTGAAATATTATGTTGCCGGACAAAATAACACTGCAGTCAGTAAAACGCTGCAATCATATAAGGGCAGGAAATTAACTTTTTCATCCACCAGCCACAGTGGCTCCTTGCTAAATTGACTCCCTTGTATTAAGGTGCACTGAAGAGTAACGCAATAACTGAGAATGTGAACCAGGATGTGGAAATGGCGCTGGGGAAATGGTTCACAGGCGCATGTTACCGTGACAACACAAACGCCATGAGTGTATTTGGATGTATTGTTTGGAGAGATGTTTGTTTTGTTTTGTTTTTTTCCAGAGATTTTAAAAAAATATTTATTTTTGATTTATTTACCGGTATGTTGTAAAATTTAAACTGTTAAAGATTATGTTTGTTGTTCTATGTCATATATCATGAGTATATTTTGTGTTGTATTTTTTTGAGGGTTTTTTTCAGATATTTTTTATATATTTTTTAGTTTACCTGTATGTTGTGACATTGTTTTAAAGAAGTTTTGTTCAATTTAATATATTTCTTGCAGTTCAAAGCATTAAGTGTCTTGTATTGATCTTGTACTTATATTCATTCTTCGTTTTTAATTTTTTCTTAGATTGTTTCCTTAAACCATGGTTGTGCTTAGATAGGCCTTGCATGAATTGCCCAGTTAGGACCAATATAAAATCCTTCCAGAGCCCACTTTAAGCCCATATGGGCATTCACAGTTGAATCCTGGTGCAAGCCCACTTTAGACCCCTTCAGACTGGTGGGCCCCAAATGAGTCTGACATGTATTGCCCAGCTAAGACCCACATAAGACCCTTACAGATCCCATTAAAGCCCATCTGGGCATCCAAGGCTGGCCCCCATGTGGATCCAAGGTGCAAACCCACTTCATCTGGGCATCCCTGGCTGGCCCCCATGTGGATCCTGGGTGCAAACCCACTTTAAACCCCTTCAGACTGGTGGGCCCCAAATGGGTCTGACATGTTTTGCCCGGTTAAGACCCACATAAGACCCTTACATGCAGTACCCTTACAGGTCCCACTTTTAGTACGTCTGGGCTTCCATGGCTGGCTCCCGGGTGCAAGCCCATAATGGGGCCCACAGTTGCCGCCCATGAAGCCCTCATTTGGGCCCCACTTGTCATTGCTGGCTGAGAAACCATGCTGTCATCAGTTCTTCTGCAGTTCTGCACAGCAAATAGTCCTCTACTGCTATAGGTGTAAGGATTCATAACCTGTTTTATTGCAATTACATTTCCACATCAAACAAGCAAACTTCTGAAAAACACAACACTACTCGTACCTCGTACAAATCTGTCGTAGAGTAACGGTGTAAGCGTTCTTGTGGTATATGGCTTTGGTGAGAAACAACCAAAATGGCAAGTTTTTATTTTATGAAAGTCTCTGTGCAGCAGCTTTCAAGTGCATTTAGATACAACGAGACTACATTATAAAACTTAAAGAGAGTATGCATTTTAATATCTCTGTTGTTCTTCAACAGTTTCTTGCGTGAATGTTATAGGCCTTTACACAAGGGCCTTGCATTCTTTCCTTTTTGTATTTTCACAAAAATAGACTTTTTTTCATTTTTCCACTATTAATGTTAATTAAAAAAAACTAATGATCAGATGATACACAGACCTACACCCTTACAAAAATGTCCTGCAGTAATTTTAATATAAACAGGCGGTTGAAGTCAGGGGCGTAGCACCAAACTCTGGGCCCTATGCACAAGCAGTGGCCATGGGCCCCCGTAAGCTTGAGGTTCACAACTACCTACGACACCATTTAATTCATCCATCAACTGATGCATTTACCCAAAATATTAGCATTTACATTAGTTAACAAAATTTATTGTGATCTTAAAATTATATTTAAAGGACAATAAAATTTCACTCCTCAGTGGCCTTTCCCCCACTTGGGGCCCTGGTAATGTAGTCCCCCTTTTCACCCAACTATGACATCCCTGGTTGCAGTATGTCAACTGCTAAGTATTGTATAACATAAATAATTGTCTTATCATAATGAACAATTTTATTAAATTACAAATTATTTAAATTGCCACTTTGAAGGTGCAGGTCTAACAACATCCGAATCAGCTCTGTGAACTCGTCCTCACATCGGAGCTTACTCACACTCTCGGTAGCACTCACAATCAGTTGCAACCCAGTCAGCAGGTCCATGTCTTTACTCTGCGAAAGTCTAATAGGGCCATCCAAAATCCTTAACACCTTCTTTACAAAGTGTGCGATGAACATAAATACAGGCTGAGAAATTTCCCTCAAAAGTCCAAGTATCATCTGATCAGAAGTTTGCTCAGAAGTATTCCTCCATCCTCACCTCTGCACTATGTTTGCTCTGTGTTGCAAGGCAAGGCAGTGATCTCCTTGTAGAACTTAATGATCGTAGTTACTAAAATATCCCATCCAGCTCAAGCAGTTGCTTTAATCGCTCACCTTTGTACTGGGCTAAACAGGAGACTTTTGGAAAAATTTGTACAGGGTGCAACAGACATCAAAAAGATCAGTGACTGCTTTCTCTGCTGCCAAAGTGTTAACAACCACCAAGTGCAGGTGGTTCATGCAGTGAGTGTATGGAATTTCTTGGCCCAGTTTTTCTTGTAATAATTTCTTCACACCACCGTGCTTTCCAGCCAGTACAGAAGCTCCATCATATACATGACTTAAAACTTTTGAAGTATTCTGTCCAACTTTTACCAGTTCTTCTGTAATTGTGTTTGCCAGTTGGCATCACTGGTGTCCACTGTGGCTATTGTGAGCAGACATTCTGTTGTTTCATTTAATGCAGACACGAAGCGAATAACTATTGATATGTTCTCACATCCAGTGGCGTCCCATGTCCCATCAACTTTAATGGTCTCTTTAATGGCATCTGTTGATCTTTTCAAGTGGTGTGTTTCCAGTTTCCAGTTTCGGTACCCTTTCACCTTGGCATGAGCACTATTGAACATTCTGCATGGATAGCAGAATGCAGAATCTGCTTTGATACTGTATTCGAGCCAGTTGCATTTCTGATACCACAAAGAAACAAATTAATGATGTTTGTTATTATACAAGCGTGCAGGGTATTGCTGTAAAATTATCTGGTTCATTCCTTCAAGTCCAAGATTATTAGGGGCTTGCAGCATCGGCTCACTCACAACCAGTGCATTAGTGGTTACAACGCTGCTAGTCAGCCTATTCGCGTTTATGATTATCCTCTGGTCCAACTTGGTTCTGTGTCTTATTGGGTTCATTCCTCCCTTCTACCATGTCATGTATGTCTCCATTCTTGTTGGTTGTATTTGATGAATCTTTAAACCACTTTCTAACATCCATGGCATTTTGTTTACATCACCGTCATGCCAAACTTTTATTTAAGTTGATTACACAGCACAGCTTTTTTTGTATTCCTTAGAATGATTTAGGAATGACGTAGTGTCTGACCTTATGTCTGTTTGTGTGTTTCGCAAATATTTAACCAATTAAAAGCACCCACCTCTTAATGCCATTGGATCAAAATGTCAGCCAAGCCTCATAACTCCACCCCAGCTCCATTCTGAATGAAGCGCAATCTCTGAGAAACAGATCTCTGCTAGGTCATGATACAACAGTAAAAATAAATAACTGATGTTTAAAGTATAGCGTTTTCTTTACTCAAGTAACACGATGTCCATAAAGACTAATGGTTTTTGTGTGTTTGAAGAGGGGAGATAGAGGTTTTGGCCAAGTAAACTATAAGAGAAAAAGTCCATATAGCAACAATAAATTTTGATAAAATGCAATGCACTTATGCCTGTGACAAAACAGATCTTAATCATTCGCTGGTCAAAAACTTCAACTTGATTTTTTTTTTTTATAAAATGTTAAGTGCAAGTATTGTGTGTCTGATAAAGCCACAGTACCAACTCTTGTGATGCAGTGTTAATTATTTATTTATTTATTTATTTATTATTTATAAATCAATAGTTTTCCCATCTTCCTGTCTTGTTTTTTGAATGTCTTATTTGAATTCGTCATGTTTGAATTAGGGGGGCACGTCATGTTGTCTGGGGAGGCATTGTCCCCCAGTCCCCACCCCCTTGGCGACAAGCCTGGATAAGCATAGCCGGGTTTTCATGATTTAATAGATTAATAAGAGTACTGGGTTTGGTGTTATACTCCTAAAGTTATATGTTTTCTGTGTGAGTTAAACAAGTAAAGACTGCTAACGTACTGCAGAAATGCACTTTTGTTCTGTATTGTACTGTACATGTATGAATGTAGGTAAGAATTGTCATTGACATAGATTGTCTATCCTAGCTTTTAATTGTTATATTGGTTTCATATTTAAAAAAAAATACTGAGTTAAAAACATCTCAACAAAAAAGCTGTTAATTTCAATAAGCTGACAGCTCAATTGTTGACATGTTTTTATATTACACTCAGGCCTGGATGAAAACCTGCTCAAAGAGAGAGACAGATTAACTGGGAGGCTAAAACCTGTTGCTGAGAAAAATAGACTAAACAACATTTAATGCAGAAACTAATTAAACAAATCCACAATAAAGCAGGAGAAACGTAGTAGACTAAATACTATAAAACTACTGTTACTTTCAGTTCCAGTTTTTCAAAACACAGTACCACAAAAGACAAGGAATGTGTATGCTGCTTATTTTCTTTTCTAAGGTTTAGGAAGTGGAAGGAATAGAAAGGTGACAGGGGAAGAAAAAAAAAAATGGCCCAGAGAGGAACTTGACAACTGTAATAGACACATATGAGTCACATATTTTAGGTATTTATATTTTATCTAAACAAAAACTTCTCACAAAATGAGGAATATTATAAAGCAGTTACAGTAAAAAGTAATTCTTGTAAAAGAGCAATATCAAAGTAACAGTCGTTTTTGTTGTTTTAACATCGTTCCTACTGACACATGATTCAGAACTACAGCAAGACAGTACACCATTGTTGGTGCTTTGGTCTTGTCACGCTCAGTGATGACAAGACAACTGGATAAAATGAAAGACAGTGAGTTTATTTTGTGAGAACATAAATACTTCTTCAGCAGGTTAGAAACAGTGCTGGTGTATAACACATTCTTTCAAAACCACAAGGCAGGCTGCTGGTAAGTGTTTCAGGCAAGATGACAATATTAGCAGAGTCAGAAGGCAGATAGATTCTCACAGGTCAGTAACGGGTAAGTATACTTAGAATTCAGCATGTTCCTCAGCTTATCAGCGTGACAACCGTGAGCCCAGCCATCGAATGAATGGCTGAGCTAACCTTTATGGGAAGTGACTGATTGGCACAGGTGTTAGTAATCCGGTGATTGGGAGCGGGTGACAGGTGTTGGAGATTGGGTGTTTTCTGTGTGTGCTGGTGTTTCTGGGAACAGGTGATTGTGACGGTCTGACATTACCATCGGCCCATCTCGTGTGCCTCCTGACAGCTCGCTGTAGATGTACGTGCGCAGAATTCCAAACCCTCTCACTCTCTCAGAACCAATAGTCCACCGCAGGAACAGATGATGGCTCGTCATTCCACGGGAAGAGAGGTGGTTGGTAACCTAGGACACAATGAAAAGGGGTTAGACCTGTTGTTTCTTGTCTTAGGGAATTCTGAGCATATTCTGCCCATGGTAGATATTGGCTCCAGACTCCTGGTGAGTATGACAGTAAGAACGAAGGTAGATCTTACGTTCCGTCTGGCCATTAGTTTGCGGATGGTACCCAGATGATAGGCTGACTGAGACTCCAAGAAGACGGAAGAATTCTTTCCAGACCCAGGATGAGAACTGTGTTCCTCTGTCTGAGACAATATCCTCTGGCAAGCCAAAGTGTCTGAAGATTTGAGAGAATGGTAACTGGGCAGTGTTCATAGCAGTGGGTAGACCAGGTAAGGGCAGCAATTTACAGGACTTCAGAGAATCTGTCCACTACGACTAGAATAGTGGTGTAACAATCGGAATTGGGCAGGTCTGTGGTGAAATCAATTCCTATGTGTGACCATGGTCATTCAGGAATGGCTAAAGGCACCATCTTACCCTCGGGGAGGTGACATGGAGTTGTGGTTATGGCACAGACAGAACATCCCAGGACATAGCGAGAGACATCTCTGGCCATCTCCAGCCACCAGAAGTGATTTTGCAGAAGTGAGAGGGTGCGTTTGATGCCTGGATGTCCAGATCCTGGAGAGGTATGTATAGAATCAAGAACTTTAGATCTGAGATTAATGGGCACATACCGCTTATTGGCAGGACATCCTGGAGGAGCTGGTTCGTGGACGTGACTTGCTATATCTGGTCATTTATGGCCCATTGGATGGGTGCAAGGAAGGTAGATTGAGGTAACACAGGTTCAGGGTCTACGGAGACGGGATCAGGTTGGTGCAGACGGGATAGTGCATCTGCCTTTGTGTTTCTTGTGCCAGGAAGGTAAGTGATTTTAAAATTGAATCTTGTAAAAAATAGAGCCCACCTAGCCTGATGGGTATTTAGATGACGGGCATCACGTAGGTACTGCAGGTTCTTGTGGTCAGTTAGCACGGTGAACGGGAATTTTACGCACCAATTTTATGGCCAGCAGTTCCCGGTTTCCCACGTAGTTTTGTTCTGCAGGAGACAATTTTTTTGAAAAATAAGCACATGGGTGTAACTGTGGCGGTTCACCATGTAATTGGGACAGTGTTGCTCCTACTCCTGTGGTGGCGGCATCAACTTCAACCACGAAAGGTAGGTCTGGATTGGGAGGTTTGAGGATAGGTGTCGTGCAGAAGGCTGTTTTGAGCGCTTCAGGACTCCAGGTGATGGACCTTTTGGCCCCTTTGAGAACAGAGGTAATCTGGCTGTAGTTTTTAATAAATCTCCTATAGAAATTGGCAAACCCTAGAAAGCGCTGCAGCTCCTTAACTGTGGTTGGTGTGGGCCAGTTTTGCACGGCAGCGACTTTTTGGGTTTCCCTATCTATGCCCTCTGGGGTGATGTAATAGCCCAGGAACTGTACTCGGCTCAGGTGGAACTCGCACTTCTCTCCTTTCAAGTACAGCTGATGGTCTCGGAGGCGTTGAAGGACCGGCTTGACATGGGATAAATGAGTGGTAAAATCATTGGAATATATCATTATGTCATCTATATATACCACGACAAACTGATGCAGCATGTCTCGAAACACCTCATTCATGAAATTCTGGAAAATAGAGGGTGAGTTGGCAAGCTTATATGGCATCACCCGATATTCATAGTGGGCAACTAGGGGTGACAAATGGGATTTTCCACTTATCTCCACTTTTAATTCTGATGAGGTTATAAGCGCTACACAAGTCTAGTTTGGTGTAGTTTGGCTTGGCGTAGCTCTTCGAGTGTGGATGGAATGGAGTGGTAGAGGATAGGCAAACTTGATTGTCTGATCGTTCAGAGACTGATAATCTATACGAGGACGTAGTCCCTCGTCCTTTTTGGTGACAAAAAAGAAACTGGATGCTGCCGGCGATGTGGAGGGTTGGATAAACCCCTGTTCAAGGGCCTCAGTAATATAGTCCTCCATAGCTTTCCTTTCAGTAATGGATAAGGGATATATCTTGCCCTTGGGGAGAGTAGCTTGAGGGATGAGGTCTATTGAACAGTCCCAGCAACGGTGTGGAGGAAGTTGAGTGGCTGCTCTTTTGCTGAACACATCCTCGTATTCTGCGTAATCAGGTGGTATTATACACTTTTTATTCCCATCAGGATTTTCAACAGAGGTGGAGAAACAGGGTAAATTACTTCGCTGAGGAACAGATGACAGACAATGTGAATGACAAAACTGGCTCCATTTTAAAATTTCACCTGAGCTCCAACGTGTCTCCGGGTTATGTCGTTCCAGCCAATGGTCTTCCCAGGAGAATATCAACTGTGAAGCACATTCTGCTACTTACCCTCGTCAGGGTGGCGCAGCGCTTCTCCACTCTTCATCCGAGGCTGAGAGAGGCATCTTTTGCTGACTTGGTCAGACATGAGAAAGAGAGACATGAGGGTCTGTTCAGCGACACCATAAACACGGTCGTCGAAAGACACCAAGGGGCGCGTAATCAGGCGGCGGCATTTCAGTGGTTCCTCCCTCGACGTTTTCCAGCTCAAGGGGCTGCTGGCGGGAGCAGAAAAAAGCAGGCCTCGTAGGGTAAAGAGAGGAAGTCCTGATGCTTGTGGCTCAGGACTTCAGAGAGCAGGCCCCTCTGGGGAAGAGTGGTACACTCCGCACACAAAGCCCATCTCTCCTCAGTGCCCTCAGGAGATCATTTCACCAACCTTGCCAGTGTTACGAGGCGTGAGATTCTCCCGCAAACATTGATCTCAGTTTCGTCCGTATTACATCGATGACTGGCTTAGCTCGGTCGCTTTAAGAAGCAAGCAGACATCAAAATGTCATCCTTGCTCACATGAAACGATTGGGGTTGAGACTGAACGGCAAGAAATGTGTTCTTTCTCCAGCTCAGAGAACCACTTATCTAGACGTGGTGTGGGATTCGATCACGATGGGGGCTCATATGACACCTGCTCGAGTAGCTTCGATCCTACGCTGTTGCGAGAGTAAAAGAAGGCCGGTCACTCACTGTCAAGCAGTTTCAAAAGCTGCTGGGCCTTATGGTAGCTGCGTCCAACGTCATACCTATTGGCCTGCTGTACATGAGACCCCTACAGTGGTGGCCCAGAAACAAAGGCATATCCCTGAGGTGAAATCCCCTTTTCATGATCAATGTGTCACGCCGAGCGGTACGTGCCTTAGACATGTGGAGGGAACCTTAGTTCCTAAATCAGGGCCCAGTGCTGGGAGATCCAGGTCGCCGCTAATGCTAGCGACGGATGCGTCCCTCACTTGGGGAGCAATCACGAGTGGTCTCTCTTCAAAAAGAAGAAACTGAATGCCAAGTAAAGTGTTCTTTCTTGAGCTCAGAGAACCACTTATCTAGGCGTGGTGTGGGACTCGACCACGATGCGGGCTTGTATGACACCTGCTCGAGTAGTTTTGATCCTCACCGCAGTCGCAAGACTGAAAGAGGCCTCAGTGCTGGGAGATCTCGGTTGCCTCATAACGCTAGCGACGGATGCGTCCCTCATTGAACATTGAGCGATCACGAGTGGTCACTTAGCCCAAGGTCTGGGAGAAGTCACCATCTTATTTGGCACATCAACTGTCTAGAAAGTCTAGCAGCGTTTTGAACACTTCTTCACAGACGCAAGAGATCAACATGTGTTGGTGCACACCGACAACACCTCTGTTGTCTCTTACATCAACCAGCAAGGACATCTGAGGTCACACCCCTTGCACAAGCTGGCACACCAGACCCTTGTGTGGGCCCGGGACAGATCCCTCTCACTGAGAGCCATCGACATTTCTGGGCATCTAAATGTAGGAGCAGACATCCTGTCGAGACAGGGAGTGGTGGAACAGATCTAGAGAGTTTATTACAAGGCAGAGTTAGACTTCTTCACGACACGAGAGAACCTGCAATGTCCCCTCTGGTACCCTCTAGTTCATCCAGCTCCTGCGAGACTGGATGCCATGGTACAGACATGGCCGAGGCTGCGTTTGTATGCTTTTCCCCGATTGCTCTGCTCCCTGGAGTTCTGGCGAGAGTGTGCCAGGACGAGGTCAGTATACTGCTGGTAGCAGCTTTCTTGGCGGGCCAAGTATGGTTCTCGGACCTGATAGACCTCCTAGATGGGCCTACGTGGGAAATTCCGATCAGGAGGGATCTCCTCTCACAAGCGGGAGCACAATAGTCCACCCCCGCCCAGTGCTGTGGAAACTGAGAGTGTGCCTCTAAGGGGGCACAACTCTTAGCCACAGGTTTCTCAACCAAGGTTGTTGAGACACTTCTCCAATCCAAAGCTCCATCTACGAGAAAGCTGTATGGCCTGAAGTGGAAGTTATTCACTTCGTAGTGTAGAGAACGCCAGCAAGATCCAGTCAACTGCCCGGTTGGTGCAGTGCTGGAATTTTTGCAGGCTCGATTACGTGGCGGCTATATCGGCCTACCACTCCTCTCTCTGTGCACATACAGTCGGCAAAGAACCCCTGGTCATACGCTTCCTCCACGGTACACTGAGGTTAAGGCCACCAGTACAATCACGGGTACCAACCTGTGACCCTGGTGTTAGAAGCCTTCTGTGGGCCACCATTTGAGCCCATAGAGGAGATTTCAGATCATTTGTAAACGTTAAAGACCACACTTCTGCTAGCATTGTGTTCTCTGAGGAGAGTAAGTGACCTTCAGGCCCTCTCAGTAGCCCCTACACCTCTTGATTTTGCCCCTGGAATGGCCAAAGCCTTCCTGTACCTGCAAGCGGGTTACAGCCCTAAGGTACCTATGGTCACACCACAGCCAGTAGTGCTACAGGCCTTCAACCCTCCCCCCTTCGGGGAGCCTGGTCAGTCAGAAGCTAAACTGTATGTGTCCAAAGCGAGCACTGGACGCATACGTCTAAAGAGACTGTGGAGAAAGTCCAAGCAGCTGCTCGTATGCTTCGGTCCACCCAAGAAGGGGTTTCCAGTGACCAAGCAGACTTTGAGCCGTTGGATTATGAATGCCTTTAATATATCTTATGAATCCTCTGGTCTCCCGCCGAGGCTAGGAGTCAGAGCGCACTCAAGTGGTGTGGTGACCCCGAAGGCCCTGCTAGCAGGGGTCTCCATGGCCGACATTTGTGACCTTGCGGGGTGGTCCACCCCTCACACTTTCGTCCGTTTTATGGACTGGACTTTCGAGCCACTCCTGGTGCTGCTGTGCTCTGGTAAATGGGCACACACACACTAGGCCGGGAACTTGAAAGTCTTGGGGCGTGTGCATCTTGTTCCCATAGCGTCTCGTCAACACAGCTCAAGTTCCTGAAAAGGAATGTCTCTAGGTTATGTATATAACCCTAGTTCTTTGAAGGAAGGAGACGCTGCGCCTCGAAACCACACGTTCGGCATCCCCTGCCGGCGCTCCGCTGCATGACAGGAGGTAGTTTGCCGGCTGGCATTCCATGTGCTTATATGCTTCCTGGCCAGTGACGTCACCCGCCTATAACTTCCCAGTTCCTCATTGGCTGATTTAACACACTATTCAGAGCCGTCACGCTAAGGGTGTTCCTATAGCGTCTCGTCGATGCAGCGTCTCATTCCTTTAAGGAACTAGGGTTATATACATAACCTAGAGACGTTTTTCACACCTGGATTTGGGGATCCTCTGCCACTCCTCCTTGCAGATCCTCTCCAGTTCTGTCAGGTTGGATGGCAAGATGCTCCAGAGATGCTCAATTGGGTTTAAGTCAGAGTTCTGGCTGAGCCATTCAAGAACAGTCACAGAGTTTTTGTGAAGCCACTCCTTCATTATTTTAGATGTGTGCTTAGGGTCATTGTCTTGTTGGAAGGTAAATCTTTGGCCCAATCTAAGGTCCTGAGCACTCTGGAGAAGGTTTTCGTCCAGGATATCCCTGTACTTGGCTGCATTCATCTTTCACTTGATTGCAACCAGTCATCCTGTCCCTGCAGCTGAAAAACACCCCCACAGTATGACGCTGCCACCACCATGCTTCACAGTTGGGACTGTATTGGACAGGTGATGAGCAGTGACTGGTTTTCTCCACACATACTGCTAAGAATTAAGGCCAAAAAGTTCTATCTTGGTCTCATCAGACCAGAGAATCTTATTTCTGACCATCTTGGAGTCTTTCAGGGGTTTTATAACAAACTCAATGCGGATGTGTCTTGCACTGAGAAGAGGCTTTGCCATAAAGCCCAACTGGCGGAGGCCTGCATTGATAGTCAACCTTCTACAACCTTCTACCGACTGCATCTCTGGAGCTGAGCCACAGTGATCTTTAGGTTCTCTTTACCTCTTTCACCAAGGTTCTTCTTCCCCGATAGCTTAGTTTGGCTGGACAACCAGCTCTAGGAAGGGTTCTGGTCATCCCAAACATCTTCCAATTCCATTTTTTGTAGGCCACTGTGCTCCAGATCTGTGCCTTGTCACAATTCTGTCTTTGAGCTCTTTAGGCAGTTCCTCTGACCTCATGATTCTCTGACATGCATTGTGAGCTGTAAGGTCTTATATAGACAGGTTTGTGGCTTCCTAATCAAGTCCAATCAGTATTATCAAACACAGCTGGACTCAAATGAAGGTTTAGAACCATCTCAAGGATGATCAGAAGAAAAGGACAGCACCTGATTTAAATATAGTGTCACAGCAATATTCTTAGGACCATGTGATATTTCAGTTTTTCTTTTTTAATACATTTGCAAAAATGGCTGCAATACAACAAAGAGTGAAAAATTTAAGAGGGTCTGAATACTTTCTGTACCCACTGTATTACATACAGTACAGCAAAAATTATGTGATTAAGCATCCAAAAAACAACACAACACTACATAATTACCACACAATTTGTGTTGTTTTTTCTGATGTTTTACCACATGTAATATCACCACATGTAATAAGTCATTTTTGTAAGGGTACGAACGCCAAGAACGAAAGTGATAGATTTAATCACATGGTCTTTAAATATATAACAGGCTAAATCAGATTTCTGCACAAGATTAGATTAAAAATAATTTATAAGCCGTGACTGCTGTGTAGCATAATTATTTTATATTTATATTATTTTACATATATTCAAAAGTTCCAGTGCTGATGTTCAGGGTTAGGCTATAAAAAAGTGTTGTCACTGAGTTTGAATTATAAAAGTAAAATTAAAACAGAGCCATCAAACCAGTTAGGTCTACTGTATGTCATCTCAGTTTATTACTCATGTCAGGGTCATATCTGTCATGCCCTTGTCGGTGATGTTTTATGTTACTAGTTAGATTTGGTTTCATTTTAGTATTTCCTGTGTTTCCGAATATGGTCTTGTTCCTGTTCTTGTTAAGTTGATTAGTTTACCCATTCCACCTGTGTTCCTCACCTGTCCAGAATTATCCACAGTGTTTATAAAGCTCTTTGTTTTTTGTCCAGTGTTGTCGAACGTCAATGTTATTTTGGTTGTGCATCTGTCGCCAGTTGTCTACCTGTACTGAATTAAAGTTAATATTGAATTGCTATGCTGGAGTCTTTGCCTGGTGTTTCCTACAGAACCTGACATTATCTCTGTGCTTCTGTTTCTTATAATCCTGTTCCTTTTTTCTTATTTGTTTATTATATGCTATATTTTTCCCTTCCATTTTTCAAATCAAAACTTAGAGGCTATATCCTAAATGCTGTGGCAAATTCCCTATTTTTTAAGTTTAGTTTTGCCTATAGTTTGATTAAATTGATTAATTGATATTCAAGTTTTTTTCCTCTGCAAAAGTTTGCACTTCTGTTGTCTATTCCAATTTCGCTTTTTGTCTTTTAAATGCATTTCTGCATCATTTGATCTAACTGTTAAAGTAGGCCGTTTCAAGTAGAATTGAGATTCTTATTTGAATTGCCTTGGCTTGAAATACCTCATTAAATTATGAAAAACGCAGAATAAGTCAAAATAAACCAAATGTCTATTAAAAATGCAAGGAGAATTTCTTGGAAGCCACGCTACCTTCTTGATGAGGTATGCAAATAAAAGATTTAGTAGGCTAATGACCAACTTTGAATAGTTTTAGTACTTTGAAATACCATCTCATGATTACAGGGTTTGTACAGAGCAGGGAAAGTGACAATCACATGCTCATGAAATGTACAGTTACCAGAGGTATCATTTTCGTACAATGAATATTAAATAATGCAATTGTATTATCTTCATTAGCTTATTAGTTTAGTTCAATTACAATGAACAATCTAAAAAAAAAACAATTAAATAACCTCCTCTCTTTAATAAATTGTTTAAGGGTGTGGACAGAAAATTACAAGAACTGCTTAATATGTGTTTATTTGAATGCCTAAACAGAGATTGTTGGCACACGCAATTCTTTGTTTTCTGCTGTCATATTTTTTTTTTTTACAAAATATGCTTGGGTGTGTATAACAATTCCAAGGCCACAAAGACATTCTGACATGACATTTGAAGACAGCTATGGTCTATCAAAACACAATATTATTGTTCAACATTATAATAGTCACAAAATTGTATATATATA